>BSBK01000745.1:2500-135000 GCA_027943335.1 Chamaecyparis obtusa | reverse complement strand
ATTTGTGAAATTTGTTTTCTTCTTCCCCCACTTGGAAATTGATATATTTGGTTTTGTGTGTTACATTGTTAGTTTATTATTTCCTAAAATATTATTATCTTTTAGATATTCAAATTGTATGCAAAAATATAATTTGACATATTCTAAAATCAACTTTATATTAATAATGCTTTAGATGTTTGCATATATGTATAAAAAAATAAAATATGATCTATTTTAAACTCATAGGTATGAATAATGTTGATTTACTAAATATTAAAATGTAGAATTGAAAAAGTAAATTAAAAGCATTAAAAAAAACTCAATATCAAACATCAAAGATTATTGATCATACTTGTATAATTAGGTTTCAACCTTTTGAGAAAGGGCTACCTGAATCTATCATTTTTTAAACTCCCACAATGTCAATGCTCATTTATGCCATTATGGCTTCCACTACCATCAACATTTCAACTAATCACCTACCCAACATAATAAGGTTGTCTTATTCTTTGAAAAAAAAATCTAGTTTGGTATGGATACAATATTATAGTGGTAATAGATTTTAGCATCTATGTCTTGTAGAGTTTGTTTTGACCAAGCTCTCATGAAGAAAGGACACTCAATAGTCACACCTTCAAAAAATTAAATCCAAATAAGTTGTATAAATTATTAGATTACTTGAAGTTTGAACCAAAATTTTGTATTTTGGTATGTATACAATATTAATGGTAATAGATTTCAACATATATATCTTGTAGATTTTGTTTTGGACAAACTATCATGAAGAAGGGGTATTGATCTGTCACACCCAAAAAGTTAAATCCAAATAAATCCTATAAATTTTCTTATATTGCTTGAAATTTGAACTAAATGGTCTTGTAGTTCATAATTTTTAAATCTTCATTTTGTTCCTTCTCACTCTAACAATAGACCTAAAAATAAAATAAATGTGTGAACATCAAACAATATATGTTGGAAATGCTAAGTTTCCATGTACTTAATAATGACTCCACTCATTAGGTAATTCATGCAATCAGTGAAATCTCAAGTATCACCATGAATAATTAGGATAACAAATAGTTCCACTTCACAAACTCTTTTTCCAAGTACCTAAAACTTGTGGTCAATAGATTTGTATAAATAGATGTTTGTGTATTTTAAAAAGTATAAAAATACTATTTGTATATAAAATATTGTAAATTAAACTAATGTATCTTCTATGCACATATCAAACTGATCTCTCCAAGATATTAACATGAATATAATTTCCTATCAGTGTAACCCTTGTACCTTCTATTGATACAAGTGCCTAATATATCATTTAAGTTATCTATCTTATAAATACCTTAACATTTCCAAACATATTCTTACTTTTTAACATCACCAAATTTTTATTATTACTTCTTAACATCGCCAATCTTGATGTGGGTTGCTAGCTATGTTGCAAGTTTTTTGTCAAAGGTCTATTTTTGACCTCGTTGAAAATAGTTTGGTCTTTAGTTTTAACGCCTTAAGGTTGTGGTTTTGTAAGAGACAACACCTTTTTTGTTGTTTTTAATATCAAAATCATCACCAAATTTACATATTCCTCCTTAACATCACCTCATCTCTATATTCCTACTTAACATTGCCCGATTTGTATATTCCTAAGTGGAAGTGACAAGGGGAGAGGTGGCTTGAAGATGCACAAGGATCATTGTTGACTAAAAAGGTGGGGGAAGTGATGAAGATGTTAATCTTATTGAATATTTTTTCTCATTTGTGGATGACGAAGACATGGACAATGAACCCCTTTTAGAAATGTGATTGGAGGCTCAAAAAATTATGATTTCAACTTCTAGGTAGTCGTCTTCTTCATCTGCATTGGGCACCTTGGGAGGGAACTCTCAAGTTTTCTTTTCTTATTTGGACCGAAAATCCTTCTAAGGAGGCATTGAAAGATGTTAGTGTGTATGCGAAGAACCTAACCTATCGGGAGCACATGTAGACAATCAAACGTTAGTTTAAAAGTATGCAACACAACAAAGATTCAAACATGCCACCTCTGATTGAACTAGAATGGAAGCACCCAAGTTTCATTCGATTTATTCATTGTGGAGATATGTGGATGTGCTCTCCAAAACACAATATAATATGATCCCCAATGCAAGCTTGAAATGATTAAGTCATAAATGCAAGCTAAAGGAGATCCCAAAATGATGCAAGAACTAGTATGAAGAACTAGTTTGCAACGAGGATTCCAATGATGAAGATGAGGATTAACAACTACAAATTATATGCAAGATTGAGATTCATTTACGATTAAGCATGCTATGTGATTTAGATCAAAATGAAACTACACTGCTAAGTAATATAAGATTCATTCACCATTAACTTTAAGCATGATATGTAATTTAGATTGAAAAACAAGAACAAGAAACTAACATGCTAAATGCTTAATGAGATTCTAGAGCTAAACTAACATGATAAAGTGCAAAAATGAGAGATGATCTTTGCTCATGGAAAGGCCTCTATTTATAGATTTTTGGAGGGAGGAAAAGGGCTTGGATGAGGTGGCACCTATGTGGCATCCACATGGGATCCACATCAGAGACACATAGGCTAGAGAGGATGGCTATACTAAAAGGTCAATTTGAGACAAGATGGGTATTTAAGGTTTGAAGGGCTCAAGGTTTCTCACACATGTGTGAGAAACTTTGGGGAAGAGTGTGGGGGAAAAATTTGTAAGAAAGAGTTGGAGCATTTAAGGAAGTTTGGTGGCTTCCTTGGGAAGAGTTTCTCACACACATGTGAGTAACTCATTATCACTAATGAGGTTAGGATCACCTTTTCAGTGAGGTCAAGGGAGTGATTAGGTGAGAGGGTAGGTTTAGAAAGTGAGGTGATGGGTGTAGGCTAGGTTTTAGGTAGGGATTTAGATAAATTTAAACTAGATTTAGATTAATCCAAGATTAGAAGAATATTAGGATGTGAAGGATTTTAATAAATAGTAATTTATTCAAAAATGCATTTATGGGGGAACATGTATTAAAATAAGTTTAATACATTAGAGAGGGGAGTATCTAAATTAAATTTAAATACTTTAGACAATGAACCCAACTTAATTAAATAATTATAATTAAATTACTAGAGGAGCATAACAATCACGATTAATTGATTAAAATTAATTATGATGTCACTATGATTATTAATTAAATAAATTTAATTAATAGGAATGATTTTTAGACGTCTACATTTTCCCCTCTTTGATGTGACGCCGCAAGTGGCGTTGCATTAAAGAAAATAAAAACAAGTTTCCCTAGATGAAATTAGGTGTCATGGAAAAGAAGTGACGGTAAGAGGTGGTGCCCCCTCAAGAAAATAATGCAAAGAAAATCTTTGTGGAAATTTCTTGAAAAAAACACAAATAGGAAGGGAATAGGGAGAAAAGAGGGATGCAGAAAAAAAGGGGGGGAGTGGGAAAGGGGTGATAAGAGGGGATACATAGATGTTGTACCACGAGAAAAGATGCATAATGCAAGATGAATCTAATGCAGCTAACGAGACTTGGGGATTTCATTGTGTTAATGTCAGAGAGCACACCCTAGTTTGATGTAGTGATACTAGAGACCTTCCAAGGTTACTAGGAACTCAAGGTCGTGTCACCAAAATTGCAGAGAAGTGACACAAAAAACATGCAAGGGTTTCCCTAGCATCACACATGAATCCACGGGGAGGCATGGTGGAAACGATGCTGGAGAAACCCACAGACTAACAACATTTCTCAGGTGCACCATGTAACCCAAAAGATCACATGTGGGATGTGCAAGGGTCACATCCAACTGAATCACAAGTAGAAAACAAAATGATCAAAATAATCGCACCGCCAATTGTCCTCATTTGTAGCTCACCATGATATAATAAGATTGTGGTGACTTTGAGGAGAAGAACAATGAGAAGCCTTCAAAAATATAATCAAGAATCAAAGAAACAATCCAAATCCAAAGTGATAAATTCAAGAGATGTCCCTTGCCAAAAGATATCGACCGATTGAATGATGGGGAGATTAGGTCGGATAGGAGAAAGGATGCATCCTACAAGGACCTGCTGGTGGGATGCGTGCAAAAAACTATGTTTAGTGACAAAAAGATGCATTTGAGACAATCGTTGGATCAAGGATGTGGACTGAGGAAATTTCTAAAGTACAAGGCTTGGTGAGATAATTAAAATGATTGCATTACTATAGAATCGGACCCGACTATATAGTACAAAAGGGATAGTTGATATTTACAATGGATGTTTACAATAGCTAAAAGGTTAGGATAGGTCAACAATGACAAAGATATATACAAAGCTCAGGATGCAGGAATGAGGTCAAGCTATACAAGTAATATGTATAGGAAGCTCAGGACGCGGGATGGAAATTCATCTCTTTGTTTCATATGCTTGATAATAGAACACCTTGGGAGTTTGGTTTGGTGACAGGGATTTGGGGGGAAGTGGTGATGAGTGGGCCGGGGGATGGGTGTTTGATAGATAATGGCACGGTCCACTATGTATGGTGCTTGTTTCTAGGTTTTCACCAAAATACTTGTCCAAGGCACTGGTTGCCAAGTTTTCACCATTGGACCATTGTTTCTCTTTACTATTTTTTGATATTTTTGATGTTATCAAGGCGCTTGTTTACTAGATTTTCACTGACAATTATTTTTTTAGGACCTTTTACACTTTTTATGGATTTTTTCAGATACATAGAGGATAGTTCAAGCATAAAAATGCTTCAAATGGATGATATTGATGGGATCATTTAGAGGTTCTCCTTCTAGTGTGGATATATGATATGCTCCTGAACCAAAATAAGTTGTGACAATGTAAGGGCCCAACTAGGTAGGCTCAAACTTGCCTTTCTTTTCTTGATCACCTTGCACTTTCTGATTCTCTTTAAGGACCATATCTCCCATTTGGAAATGTCATGGGTGGACCTTTTTATTATAGCTTCTTTTAAGTCAATCTTGGTATACCACCAAATGATCATAAGCTCACTATCTCTAGATGGGTGAGGTGTTCCACATAATATTCTTCATCAGTGGTATAATTTTTCATAGACACGTGCAATGAAGGAAGCTCGATCTCAATTGGTAAGATGACCTCAACACCATATACTAAGGAATATGGGGTGGTGTCTCTAGAAGTGTGGAAGGAAGTGCGGTATAGGGTATTATAGGGTATCTAAACACTTAGAGAGGATGTTATGATATCCACGATGATATAGGGTATTAGCTATGAGATTGTAGCGGGAAGCTCTACGGATAAGGTTATGGTGCTAGGTGTTTGTGAGGTGAGGGGATATGATACTATTTTTTAGATAAGCATAGATTTCATGGTACCATGGGGACTGGGGACCAGCCAAAATGCACACCATTTCAGAATCGATGTTCTTGTAAGTGGGTGTATGTAGATTCTCTACTAAAAATTTGTACTGTGTTGAATCTTGAGGGATTTCCAGCAAAGACCCAATGGTTGCCATGTAATCTGCAGCTTTTTCTTGTAGCCTAGGTATATGTGTGAACTATAGACTTAGGAGTTTCTCTTTCAACTTGTCCACCAATTCCTTGTATGGTAACAATTTGTCGTCTCTTGTTTGGAATTCATCTAGGACCTTCTTGATGATGAGTTGCGAATCTCTGAACACTTGCAACTCTGTGATATTCCATTGGATAGTTGTTTTGTGACCTGAGATGAGTGCCTCATATTTTGCAATGTTATTGGTGTAAGGGAATCACAACTTGAATGATTTGGGGATAAAATCACCTAGGGGAGTGATAAAGAGGATTCTCACTCCTGATCCATGAGATGTGTAAGAGCCATCAAAATACAGCTTACATGTCAGTTGTTCTTCAACCATGCATAGATATTCATCAAGGAATTCCATTACCAATGGATACACATCTACCAAGGGTGCCTCAGCTAGCTAATCTGCAATGAACTTCCTCTTTACTGCTTTTCTGTCTACATACTAGAAGTCAAATTCACTTAGGAGCATCACCCATTTTTTCCATTTGGCATGTAAGTGTTGTTTTTGAAAGTAGGTACTTGAGTGGATCTACTTTGGAAATGACTTTTATGGTGTGGATGAGCATGTAATGTCAAAGCTTTTGAGTGGAAAAGATCACTACAATACATGCCTTCTCCATAGGTGAATATTTTAACTCATAGCTGAAAAATGTGAGACTAATGTAGTAGATGGATCTTTCCTTGCCATTATCATCAAGCTGGGCCAATAGTGCCCCCAGTTTTGTAGTGGTTATTAAAATGTACAAGATGAGAGGGTGTCCTAGTGTCAGAGACACATGAATGGGTGACTTGGCCAAGTAGTCTTTGAGCTTCTTGAAACTTCATTGACAGGATTGGGTCCTACTTAAAATTGGTATCCTTGCAAAGAAAATGTGTGAATGGTTGACATTTGTTAGCCAGTTGTGATATGAATCTACAAACAGATTTTAGTTTGCCTTGTAGGCTCCTTAGTTGCTTGAGTGTTTGGGGAGGAGGCATGGCCATTATGAGCTTGACTTTATTGGGATTAATCTTGATGGCTCATCGTGATACTATGAACCTCGGTATCTTACCCGATGTTACGTCAAAGACACATTTCTTTGGGTTTAGTTTCAATCCATAGTGATATAGACGGTCAAGTACACATTCAAGAACATTGAGGTGTTCTAACCGTGTCCTTGATTTGGCTAGCATGTCATCCACATAGTCTTTGAGTATCTTGTGTATCATGTCATGGAATATAGTTGTAATTGCTCTCTGATAGGTAGCTCCTACATTCTTTAACCCGAATGGCATCATATTATAACAAAAGGTGCCCCATGAAGTTATAAATGTCATCTTGCGTTGGTCTTCTTATGCTTTGCAAATCTGATTGTACCTTGAGAAATCGTCCATGAGTGACAACATTTCATGATCAGCTATGAGATCAACGATCATATCTATGTTCATTAGGGGGACATCATCCTTTGGGAATGCTTTGTTAAGGTCTCTAAAGTCCATGTAGATCCTGATTTCTCTTGATGGCTTGGTCACTGGTACCATGTTAGATATCCATTCCGAATAGTCAATGGCTCAAATAATTTTTTCTTGTAGGAATTTTCCAAGTTCTTCTTTAACCAAAAGGGTGACCTTGGGATGTATTTTGTGAAGCTTCTACTTGACTAGTTTGGCATTTGGGTCCACTGCAAGGTGATGAATGACTAAGTTTGGATCTACCCCTAGCATGTGAGTGTATGACTATGAAAATTCTATGGTTACCTCTTGGAGAAGTGTCATGAAAGATCTCTCTTCATCTTCAGTCAAGGATATTGCAATGTATGTTATTCTTGGACATTTCTTAGTTCCCAAGTTGATGGGTTTTGTGTCTTTGATGGGTATGGAGGACTTCTCAGGTTTGTAATCACAGATAGGAGGAAGAGGGAAGTATTCATCTTCTAGTGCCTCATTGAGGTTTTCACTAGAAGATACACCCTTTGTTTTTAATTTTTTAGAGTCAGAATGTTCCCCAGAGGGGTTTTCACAAAAGACTCATTATTTTCTATTTTATTTTTACTTTTGTGACTAAAGACTTCCTCTTCCCCAAAGTATGCCTTGGGGTCCATCTTGTACATATATATTGATTCGTGCCCCAAGTCTTGTTGTTGGTTTGATGCTCCCATGAATATTAAGAGCACTTCTTCACTTTGGAACTCATCGATGTGTGCAATGTTTGGTTGGTCCCAGTCTATGAGTTTGGGATGGATGAGGGGGAGGTTGATAAGGTTCATGGAGAGTTGGCAGAGGACAGAGTTTCCCAGGAAGGTTTCATCGTCAAATATATCATCATAAGATTTCTTCACTTCCTCTTTAGGGATGTCTTCGATCTCCATGCTTTTTTCTTGGATATTTAGGAGGGTGACATTGAGTGTGTTGGTGCCCCCAGTTGTGGTATTTGGGCCTTGTATATGTAGGTGAGGGGTGTTAAATCCAAGGCCTCGATGTCTTTGGTTTTGTGAGGCTTCTTGTGGGTCTTTCATTCCAACTTCATCGGATCTTAGACCTCTACCTTGATAGTTTCATTATTTTGTAGCCCATTTGTGTGATGTCAGGTATTTATACCTGAAGAGTTTGGTGTCAGGGGGTGGGGGATCTTTATAAAACCATCTGTTCATATCAGGGTCCATCTCTTGATTATTTAGAATACCATGTGAAATGAATGTGGATGGACCCATTTTCTTTACTTCAGGCTCTGCTTGATGGAGTGTGCTTTGGTGAAATGGGTGCCCTTGGGTATGTGATTCAACCAACAGGGCCCCTACTATGAAGGCTTCAATCAAATTGTATTCACCATAGCCCCTGTTGTTGATCTTGATAGTGGAGAGGGTGGAGGTGAGGATTGTCTCTGGATCACAGTGGGATCGGGATGAGCTAGCAACATAAGTGCCAATATCGATTCCATGATAGTGGGTGTAGTGGGGAAATGATGCTTCCAATGCATGGTAGTATGCAAAGGGCTGGGGATCAACATGGATGGTGATTTCAATGCCTTGATGTGAAAACTTTATGCACTGGTGGTAGGTGGGTGGGACAACTTTGATGGAGTGAATCCAAGGTCAGTCGAGGAGGATGTTGTAAGGGAGATCAAGATCAACAACATGGTAGATGGTTTCTTGAATTGTTGGGGCCATCTTGATAGGAAACAAAATGGTACCTTCTGACATACACTCCAAGTTATTTTAGTCCTTTATGGTGATGATCTCATGTCATATATCACCATCTATGTATCCCACTTGATGGATTAATTTTAGTGTGCACAACTTAAGGGCCGAGCCATTATCTATCATGACCCATTTGATTGTGAGTCTTTTACCATAACGGTGATGAGGAGAGGGATATTGTGATCAGGGTCCATGGATGGCATGTCAGAAGGCTTGAAGGAAAGGGCACAAGATGCACATAGATGTCCCATGAGATTCTCAAACTGGATAGTGTTAATGTCCATGGGGACATGGGCCTCTTGGAGGGCTTTGTCGAGGATTTCCTGGGGAATGGGTGAGGTGCGGAGAAGGTCAAGGATGGAGATTAGGGAAAGGGTATTCCCAAGGTGTTCCAAGAGGTTATACTATGCATTAGATGTGGAAGTTTTACTAGCACTGGCAATATAGATTCTACCCCTATGGGTGGTGACCGCATATTGGCTTTTTGCTCCCTTGACATGGATGACATTTATAATGGGTTCGACCTAGGAGATGCAACCAAAAAACTTATCATAATTGATATGGGTTGTTGTATAGTCTTTGTCATCAGAATGGTCACCTTTCTTTCCTTTTCCTTAGTTCTGGGGTGGTGGGTTAGCATTGGTTGCATTCTTTCCAGCATTGTATTGAGGGAACACATTTTGGTATATTTGGAGATTGGCAGTTGGCATTAAGGGGTGCTTGGGCAGGCACATCGATCGTGATCTTTTTTTTCAATGAGATCTTGGATATAATTCTTGAGTTTCATGCATTTTATAGTGGTGTGTCCCTTAACATGGTGATAATCAATACTCATTTTCCTTGTACTATGTCAGCTTGGGAGTCGATTCATCGAATGGATGGGTCTGGGGATAAATGATCAAGTTGGCATTGGCCATTTTCCAAAAGATTACGTCCAAAGGTTCACTGAGAGGGGTGACTATGTGCTTCTGATTATTTTGGATGCATAGTTTATTTTGACCTTCAGTGATTGATATGGTATTGGCTTGATTGGCTTGGTTTTGAAAATGTTACATGGGTTGTTGGTACGCTGGTGTTTGTTGATGATATGCAAGAGTAGGTGGTGTAGGACCAGCCACAATAACTTGGACATGTTTGGTGTTCGTGGTGTACACTAGGGAAAGTGCCTTTATAGAATTAAGGTTAGTCAATAAATGAGAATAGTAACTAAATACAACCACAAAGCAATAGAGCAACTATTTAGCAAAATAATGACTAATTGAGGATCCTATGGCTCTCTAACTAAGAATCTTAATGAATAGCTCGCATCAAGCTTCCATTAATGACAGTCCTAGAATGAGAATGATAAAGATAACAATGCTATTGCTAAAAATTAGATCAAAGTAAATGCTAAAATGCTTCTCCAATGCCTTTCTAAGCTCAAATTGCAAGAGGTTCAATGCAATTCTCAGATGTGTGTGATAATTATGAAGGAATTAGGCCTTCCTTTTATAGATTTTCCAATGGTAGGGGGTGTAGTTGTGTTTGATCATGATTAAGGTTGAGTTGAGTCCTTGGTTCCACCCTTTGAAGACAAAGCAAAGTTTGTGTCCTCAAAGCTTGGGACAAGTAGACAAGATCAATGGTCAAGATTCCTTTTCACTTTGAATGAATGAGATTGAATTTGGCTTGATTCATGTGAATGCCTTTCCTTTATTCTCATTGGTTGATTGATGTTACTCTCTTTGTGGTTGTTGAGAGTAAATAGGATTTATTAATTGATTTAATTGAATTTGTTTAGCCATGTACCCCTTGAATGGGTTGAATTTGATTTAATCCAAGACTATACAATTAATTGAATTAATTGTATTTTGATTTGATTTCACTTGATGAAAGTGCTCTCAATTTTGATTTTGATTGAATTAAGATTTGATTTCATTTTGATTGGCTAATTATGCATTGTGATTCAATTGATTCAATTATGTTCTTGATTTGCCTTGATTTGACTCAATTTTTTTTGATTTGATCTTTGTCCATTTTCAGGTGATTACAAATGCCCCTCTTTGAGTTGACGTGTGAAGCATGTCGATTCAAAGAATACTCTAATTTTTCTTGATGACAGGTCCTGATTCGTTGATGGTCGATCTCTGATGTCGTTTGATGTCTTTCGATGGTCGATCTTGATTTTCAATATGAGGTTGATGTAGATATGATTGATATGAAACTCTCTTGATATGGTTCCTTGATGATCGTTCTGATATGATAGTCATTCTGATGATGAATCTTGATATGATGTTTGATTTGATATGATGATTCTGATATGATACTTGCTGTGATGATTGATTTCGATGCGATGCCCCATTCGTTTGATTACGAAAAATTTTCTGATAAAAGCTTTTGCTTTGATTTGATGATCAGTCTCTTGATTGTCAATAATATTACTGCTATTGTTGATATGATTATCCGATGGTATGCCCCCTTGGAAATGAAATAAAATTCATACTTGATTTGATCGATGATTGATTCAGGATTAATGTTGTTCATTTGGTTTTAATAAAGTTCAATTTTTTTGATGAATTTTATTTGTATTTCTAATATCGATGTTGAATTCGTTTAATTTTAAATGCCCTAGTATCAATTATTATGATGATCACATCATTTTATTAAGTCAAAAGGGTTAACAATGTACTTGCATACATTAAATTTACCTCCTTTTAGGTCAAAAACCTATATAAAGGGGTCAAAATCCCTTTTCACTATTCACTTACCATTTACTTTTAACTTTTTACTCTCATTTGTCTTTTTCACTTGTCACGATGTCTGTCCCTATCCGCGAGCATCGGTTCGAGAAATGCCGCCGATATCATCGACTGCCTAGCTCAGGACCTCCAGTGAGTACTTGTAATTTTCCATTTTTTCCATTTATAGCATTTTTGCAAATTTTTCCATTTTTTTACAGATAAACAACCCTTTTTTGCATTTTTTCCATGAATGGGTGCTTTTGCCACTTTTAAGGGCGCTTTTGCCTCTCAATGTGTGCTTTCACACTTTTAAAGGGCGTTTCCACGAATTGCTATGGCGCTTTCACTTGCTAATTTTAAGCCCTTCTGCACTTTTACAATTTATTTGTGCGCTTTTGCCTAGGTTTAGCGCTTCCGCAACTTTAACTTGTGCTTTTGCTGATTTTTCACGCTTTTACAACTTTTAAGAGCACTTTTAATGTGCATTTGGGCACTTTTGAAATTTGCACCACTTTTGCTATACAGATGTGCGCTTTTACTCCTTTAGGCAACGCTTTCGATGTTTGCCACTTTTACTCCGTAAAATAGCACTTTTACTCCGTAAAATAGCACTTTTACTCTGTAAAACATCACTTTTACTCTACAAAATTTCAATTTTTTAGATTTTTGACCAAGTTGTAATTTTGTCGACGTCGTTAATCAATTGTCAGGTTTATGTTCCCAATTTTTGAGATTTTGTAACAAGTTGTAAGGTGTCAGTTAGGGTTCAGTTATAGTTAGGATATATGTCGTCAATCTAGATCTAGATGATGGGTGAAGATAAAATTTATGTTCTATCTGTGTAGAAACATGAAATCTGATTGTGGTTTTGATAAGTGTTGATGAATTTTTGATTGACTTAGAATAATCCCAATAATTTATGATTTACTTTCTGATGTGTTTAAACTTGCTTTTTGTAGTTGGAGCTTGGTTCTTTACGTATTCACGGATCTTATCCATTGTCCTGGGACATGATTCCTGCTTTGAGTGCTGCCGAGCGTCGACACATTGCCCGGTGTGGTCTGTCATTCCTTCTCTATCTTCCTTGATTCCATGTGAATCAGGGCCTTATTACTGCTATGGCTGAGCATTGGCACTCAGACCATAACACATTCCATCTTCCTATGGGTGAGATGACCATCACCCCTGAGGATGTGTATCGTCGTCTTCGGTTGCCTACCCGAGGAGAGCTTGTTTACTATGATACCGTGTATGATGGTTCAGCCTGTCACTGAGTATTTGGTGATGCTTCTATTGGTGATTAGCATATTCAGTGGGCTCAGTTCATCTCATTCCCTATGTTACCTATTGTTCTTGGTACTCTTATTGGTGGTTTCCTACTTCCAGATCGGCATGGACATGGATTTGTTGTTGGTTGGGGTCCAATTTTAGAGGATTTGATGGCAGATCCTCATCGTTTCAATTGGGGTTCCTATTTATCATAGTTATATCATGAGTTGCACACTGTCGTGTACATACGTTCCACTACTTTGACTGCTGGAGCCATTTTATTATAGTTGTGGACTTGGGAGCACCTCCCGGTGACATGTCCTGTGACTGCTCAAGATCATCTGGCTGGTTGGCTGTTTGCATGGATGTATAGTGGCATTCTTAGGCAGACCCATATGGGTAAGCTTGATTACTGGTGATGTCAGATAGATGACATGGATACTGTCATTTGGAGGCCCTATCTTGGATGTGAGACTTGGCCAGAGGATGATAGTGAGCTTTCTTATATGTTTCATCCTCATTGGATGATTGGTCGGTCTACCTTTGTGATTGAGAGATTCTTCTTCCGTCATGTGTTCCATTAGTATGGGTGCAATCAGGATATGCCTCAGGGTGTAGTGATGTATGCTCATGTTCAGGCTGAGAGATCATTATGGGGCCCTTGTGTTGATTATGGCATAGTTGTTCGAGAGATTCAAGATCTAGGGTATCATTCCTGGAACCCTAGGTCACAGGTGATGGATGTTGGCATTACAGATGAGTATGGTGCCTGGTTACATAGGTATCCTTTTCCTAGATTTACTGATCTTGCTGAGAGGATTCCTAGCATTGAGGAGTTATTTGATGGAGATGATGGAGATGATGAGGATGGGGGTGATGATGATGATGATGGAGATGATGATGGAGGTGGTGGTCATCATTGTAGGATTAGGGGTCGACGTGGATGATGGGGTCATCATAGAGTGAGAGTAGGTCATATACAGATACCATTGTTAGCTACTGCTCCTATTCCTCCTAGAGTTGGAGATTAGGGTGGAGATGGATGAGTGGATAGACTTTTAAATTAGGTGGCTAGAGTTTCTATATAGAGGCCTCGTGTTAGATGAGAGAGAGAAGTTGATGTAGAGATTGCACAGGTGTTTCTTGATTAGGCACAGGGTCCTCTCGCCCAGCAGGTCATTCCTCCTTTGGTTCCTCCTGTTATTCCTTCTACTGTTCCTACAAATTTAGGCACATGGTACTACTTCAATGCCTTTGTCTTTGTCACATCCTTCTTCTTCTCAGTTTGTTCCTCTGTTGGGTGATCCATCTTCATCTGCTCCCTCTTCTTATACTCCACTTCCATAGTCTTCCCCAACTCAGGGTTTTGCCCCTGCCTCAGCATCAGATGTTGCTTCCTTGCAGACTCAAATATCTTCTATTCAGCAGCAGATTTCACAGATGAGTTCTATGATGCAGTCATTTATGGTGGCTATGAGTCAGCATGGGTTATAGGCCAGTTCGAGCCATCCACCAGATAGTGCACGTGGTCCTCAAAATGCTGATGATGGTGATGATTCTTGAGTGGTCCTATATGAGTTTTCCTTTCCTTGTTTTTATCGAGACATTGGATTCATGTTGTATCATTTTTTATCGGTTGATGTTTATTTGTTTATGTTGATACTTTGATATCTGATGGACACTGATTTCTAGATATTTCTTTCTTGATGATCATGCTATAGACTTTGATTTCTGATTCATTTATGATGATGGTACCATGGACTCTGATACTTTGATTGATTTGACTATATATGATGTCATCATGTGTTGGATTTCTTTCCAGATGTTTTGTATGATATGCAGCTATATGATTCTATATGATTTTGTTTTATTTTTGCAAAATGGAATTTTCTCATGTATGCATATGTTCTAATGATGGTGAAATGGTTGTCTTATATATGACATAGAATAGATGAATGCAATATGTAATGGTTTATTTACTTTATGTTATAGATGTGATGCAATGATGGTCTTTCTATGATATATGTATGAATGGTACTATTATGAATGAGATGT
Organism: Chamaecyparis obtusa; assembly: GCA_027943335.1. Classification (NCBI taxonomy): domain Eukaryota; kingdom Viridiplantae; phylum Streptophyta; class Pinopsida; order Cupressales; family Cupressaceae; genus Chamaecyparis; species Chamaecyparis obtusa. Next base: position 120,245 of record BSBK01000745.1, on the reverse strand, counting down.
TTGTAATGAATGATTTTAATGGATGCAATGATTTTTCCTTAATGCAATGTTTATGGATGCAGTTTGATGTTGCTAATGACCTTTCAAATGTATGAACTTTTAATGATGATGATGAACTTCATAATGTATGAGCCTAATAACTCAAATGTTTGGACACATTTCAATTAATGCAAGACTTTAAATGATAATGATTTAATCAATGCAATTAACCTAATGCAATGCACTTACAAGACTTAATGCTAATGATTTAATCAATGCAATTAACCTAATGCAATGCACTTTATTTTTTATTTCCAACACACTCAATCCTATATAATTGATTTTTGATGATCTTTTGATTGTTTAATTTGCCTACACCCCCTTTTTGATTTAATTTCCCCTCTTGCAAATTAGGCTAAGTAAGGAAAAATAATATATACAATGCACTTAATCTAAAATGAATGCAGCTAACTATCATTATTCAAAATTTGGAGCTTATAATCATCATTAAGCGCTTTTGGAATCCCATTTTAGTACAACCATCACTAGTTTAACTATGATGATATGAATACTTTTCACCTCTTTGTTTTCTTTCCCATCGGTCTCTTCGGTATGACTATCACTGATTGAAGCCAATCATGAGAGTGCGAATACCGATTTTGTCAGATTCTATGTTGCAAGTGGATTTTGGTATTATGATATTGAAGATCAGAATAGCCAAGGTATCCATTTGCGTAAACAAGCAGAGATCTCAGTTTTATCATATATACAAGTCCTCGATGATTCTTTGATGATCACATCCTTAGACAAATAAAACATGATTTGAAACTTTGATTTTAGGACAGTCATTTAGAAATCAAGAAAATATCATCCTTTCATCATAGCTTGTCTAGTCCAAAACTTTCATTGATTCGCTAGAAAAATGATTTCATCAATTGAGTCAACACTTAAGAAAAAAAATTGCCCTATTTTTCAAATCCATAGTTCAAGTGTAGTTCCATCCATTTCAAATTTTTAATCCTGATAAAGATAAGGTCATTGAACTTCTTGGATCAATTTTTCATTTTAGGCTCAAGTTGGATTGGGATGTAGATTTGATTAAGTGTTCCTCTTTCGAGTGTGATGAATTGATTCTCTGATTGAATAAAACTTGTTTTGATGAATCCTTTCTCCTTTGGAGTAGATTGCCCCCAATTTGATATTGATTTTGTTTGTGGGACTTAGGACAATTTTTTGATTAGGTGACCAAAATCTTGAGGTATTTGCAAATGCAACCGTGGGGTTTTATTATGTAATATATACAAATGTTGGTGAATGCAATATTTACAAGGTGACCTTCTAGGTATGAAATTGACTTGGACTTTCAATGGCACTTGTTTACTAGGTTTTCACCAATTGAATGGATCTAGCTCTTTTTTTTCTATTTTTAAAGCTTCTCTTTTTTTGCTACCAAGGTGCCTATTTGCTAGGTTTTCACCAAGGCACTTTTCTCTTTTTTCTCTTTTTTTGTATTTTTCTCTTTTTCAATTTTTTCTTTTCTTTTCTCAGGATCATATATGAATATTTTTTCTTTCTTCATGCTCAATTTTTCATTGTTTTTGATCTTTTCTGCTTTTCAAATGTTTTGGTCTTTTTCAGGGTCTCTTTTCACTATGTACAATAAATATGATGCTACTCCATCTGATACTCTTTATCCTCTTTTGTCTCCCTCATGTGTAAAACTTCTTGAGATGTATGTTTTTGATTGGCTCTTGTAGTTCTTCACCATCACAATCTACTAGCTTGTATGTGCCTGTCCCAAAATCTTTAACAATGAGAAATGGTCCTAACCAGTTTGCTTCCCACTTTCCTTTCTTCTCCCTTACTGCTTGGTTCTTAGGATTTTCCCTCAAATCTAAATCCCCTATTTGAAATGTCCTTGGCTTGATGTGTTTATTGTAAGATTTTGACATCCTATTTTGGTAAACCTTTAAGTGATCAAATGCTTGCTTTTGTTTTTCATCTAAAAACTCTAGCTCTTGTAGTTTTGCAACCCTATAGTCTTCTTCATTGATCAACCCATGCATAGATATTCTCAAAGATGGAAGTTCGACCTCTAAAGGAAAAACTGCTTATGTGCCAAAGACTAACGAGAAATGTGTAGCCCCTATTGGCATTCTAATGCTCATTCTATAAGCCCATAAGGTTGGGTTTATCTTGATGTGCCAATCCCTTCCTGAATTATCCACTATTCTCTTCAAAATTTTCAAGATATTTTTGTTTGTTGCTTCAGCTTGTCCATTACCTTGAGGGTAATATATTGAAGAGGAATGATGAATCATGTGAAACTTAGTGCATAATTCCGTTAAGTCTTTGTTCTTGAAATGCCTTGCATTATCCATTATGATGGCATCAAGTATGCCATATCTACAAATTATGTGATTAAGGATAAACAAAGAAATTTTTTTGCCTGTTGCAGTTGATAGGGGTACAACTTCCACCCACTTAGTAAAATATTTAGTTGCTATGATGATAAATTTATGACCATTCGAAGATGGTGGATAAATCATCCCTATTAGGTCTAGCCCCCACTAATAAAATGGCCATGGTGTCGTCATAGGATGAAGTTCTTGTGCGGGTGCATGTATCAAATTCCCGTGGAATTGACATTTCTTACAAGTTTTTGCAAAGTCACATGAATCTTTTTCCATGGTAGGCCAAAAATATCCTATCCTTAGAAGTTTCTTGGCTAGGGATAATTCATTTGAGTGTGATCCACAAATTCCTTCGTGAATTTCTCGTAAAGAAAAATTTGATTCTTCCTCTTCTAAACACCTAAGGAGCATTCCGTCAAGACTTTTTTGATACAATGTTTCAGAAACTATAGTATATTTGGTGGCTTGATGAATGAAGCTTTTCTTTTGGTTTCTGGTTTGGTTTAAGGGAAGGATTTGATCCTTTAAGTAAGTATAAATTGGACCATACCAGGGTGATTAATTTGTAGTTAGCAAAAAAATGGTGTGAGGGTGGGTTGGGTCATACGCGGGTTGAATTACTTCTTCTATCAAGAATTCATATCTATCATTTTGATCAAGTGTTTGCAAAAGTGAAGCCAAAGTGGCCATAGCATCCACTGCTTTGTTCTTTTCTCTCAGCACTTGTTCAAATGTAATGAGTATGAAATATTTCTTGAGATTGTCCACCATGGTTTTTTAGGGTACCAATTTGTCATCCTTTGTTTGATATTCTTCATTAACTTAATTTATGACCAATTGTGAATCTCCATAAACTTTTAATTCTGTCACTTTCCACTCTAATGCCAGCTTCATTCCAATAACCAATGCTTCATACTCTACTATATTGTTTGTGCATTGAAATATGTAGGATTTGGGGATAGTAGAGCCTTGAGGAGTGATGAGAAGTATGTCCGCTCCTAATCCATGATGAGTGTAGGAACCATCAAAATAAAGCTGCCATGTTTTTGCCTCAACATTCACAATCTCTGAATTTGGGAATTCAATTTGTATAGGGTGATCATCATGAAGTGGTGCTTCTGCTAATTCATCTGCAATTACTTGTCTTTTGATTGATTTTCTATCAACATATTCTATGTCGAATTCACTTAGTATCATCACCCACTTTGCTAGTCTTCCATTCAATGTTGTTTTGCTTAGTAGATACTTCAAAGGGTTAATTTTGGCAATGAGCCTTATCTTGTGGGCTAGCATATAATGGCATAATTTTTGTGAAGCAAAAACTACAGCCAAGCATGCCCTTTCCCTAAATGTATAGTTTAGCTCATATTTGACTAAGGTTCTACTAATGTAGTAAATTGCATTCTCTTTTCCTATTTCATCCTCTTGTGCTAAAAGTGCCCCGAATGAATTCTTCGTTGCCGAAATGTATAGGATCAAGGTCTTGCCTCTGATAGGTGGCATCAAGATTGGTGGGTTCATAAGATATTTCTTTAATAGACTAAAGGCTTCTTCACACTTGTCATCCCACTTGAATATTTTATCTTTGTGCAAGAGTTGATTGAAATTGTGGCATTTTTTGCTAATTGGGAGATAAATCTCCTAATGGATTGGATCCTTCCTTGTAAAGATCTCATCTGACTAATGTTCTTGGGTGCTTCCATTTCCATTATAGCCTTTACTTTAGCGGGATCAACCTATATCCCTTTGGCAGATATAATGTAACCTAGAAGCTTGCCGGATTGAACTCCGAATGCACATTTCTTTGGGTTAAGCCTCACTTTGAATTCTTCTAGCCTTTCAAAAAAATTTGCCAAGATTGGTAGGTGTTCTTTCCTTGAATGAGATTTGGCTAATATGCCGTCCACATAATCCTCCATGAATTTATGCATCATATCATGAAATATTGTGGTCATTGCTCTTTGATAGGTCGCTCCTGCATTCTTTAACCCAAATGGCATAACATTCCAGCAAAATGTACCCCATGCACATGTAAAACCGGTCTTATCTTGGTCTTCTAGTGCTATCTTGATTTGATTATACCCACTAAATCCATCCATGAGTGAGAACATAGAGTACCCCGCTGTTAAATCTACAATGGCATCAATACTCATAAGTGGAAAATCATCCTTAGGACATGCCAAGTTTAAGTCTCTAAAGTCCATGCAAATTCTAATGGATTTGTCTGCTTTTGATACTGGCACTATATTTGAGATACATTGTGCATAGTCAATGGCCCTTATAAATCCCACTTTCAATAGTTTTTCTAACTCCACTTTGACAAGTAGGGCTATATGAGGATGCATTTTCCTTAATTTTTGCTTAACAGCTTTTGCTCCTTTCTTGATATTGAGATGATGCATTATCAGATTTGGGTCTAAACCCGACATATCATCATAAGACCATGCGAAGTTAACTTGTCTTTCTTTAAAGAACTTGATGAATTCTATTCTTTCTTCGCTAGATAGAGATGTTGCTAAGTGGATGAACTTCGACTCTTTTCTGATCCAATGTTTACCCTTTTGTTGGCTCAATTAAGATTAGAAATCTTTCTTCATAGTGTTCTGGTAGAACATCCAAACTCCCTTCCATAGGTGCCTCAGTTGGGTTTTCACCTTTGGAAACATCCTTTATTTCTTTGTTTTTTTCTTGATCTAATGTTGCCACAAAGTGGTTTTCAACACTTGATTCTTTTCCTTTTCTATTTTTTTTTGTCTTTTCATTTTTTCTCGGATTAGAATTTTGGATGCTCCCTTTGATCATTTCTTCCTAATATTCTCTGATAGAAGAAGGTTCAACTGCGTTGAGGTATTGGGACACCATGTTATCATTCAAGAAAATTGGTAAGGTAGTTGGTTCAATGGCATTCCATTCAATTAGGTCCGGATGAATGAGAATTAATGGGTCAACACTTGGGTTTTTATCAATTGGGTTTAAGGTGTAGATCTCGTTATTGGAGGGTTCGTACATTGTATCTTGAAAATCTCAAACATGGGCTTCCTCTAAATGTTCTAAAGAAGAAGGATCAAAGTCCCCCTCACTAGAGTCCTCTCAGGTTTCTGTGGGATAGAACTCATGTGGATTAAACCTAGTGTTTGAATCTTCCATAGTAGGTCTCCATGAAGGAACATATGGTTCACCTACCCACTAATTGATTTCTATCTCTATACTTGGTACATCATTTAGAATCACTTGGTTATAACTAGATGCTTGATTTAAAGTCGATTATGTCATGGGTCCTTTATTTTTGGTAGAAGCATAGGTATGAATAACATCAATACCCTTGTCTTGGCATGACTCATCTGATAGGGTCTCCCATTCCCATTCATTAGAATCCTCATCACTATGAGACTCTAATTGTAATATTTGGCTACACAGTTGGGGATGATGTTTTTGAGTGTATCCTTCTTCAAGATACTCTATTCTTGCTTTTTCCTTAGAATCTTGCCATGTATTTTCTAAGGGTTCAATGATCCCTTCATTATTTGTGCCTAAAGTTCCTTGAACTTTGTATCCCATATTTTGCATGATTAGCAAACCCTTTCCCATATTGATGTGTGGGAATGGTTACATTTTGAATATGTTTGACGTGGGCACTTGATTCTTCATCCTTGTACAGCTAGTTCAAAATTTCATTGTCCTCTTCATCCATGGCAGATGATGTACTTGCCCTCACAAAGTTATCATTATATTTATGAGGCATATTTGAGGGTTTCCCAAAGGACTTGGGTGATAAAGGTAGATCCATCATAGATAAGGAGTATTCGCCTACTCCCTTTTGCTTAATCTTACATTGTTTATCAAAAAATTTCATCATTTGGTCCATCTTTTGATAATGGGCCTCTTTGGTGAATACTTGAGTAGCTTGTATATGATATTCTTTTATTTCTTCAATAATGTTATCCTCATTAACCCTCTCTTTTCCTTTAGTCGAAGTAGTTGGGTTAATGAGTTTTGGTTTGTCTTCAATAATAACTTCTTCTTCCATCTTTGCCTTTCCCTTCAACCAAGAAGTGTTCTTAGAATTTTGACCTTGCTCCATTTTCTTAGGTATAGACCCTTCAGTATTATGTGGGACTAGGGAGTCATTGATAGGTTTGACATTATTACAATATTGGAATGGATTTAGATCTCCACTTACCATTATCTCTTGACCTAGATATGGGTACTTTAAGCATTGATGATAAGTTGAAGGCGCGACTTGCATTTCGTGGATCCATGGCCTTCCTAAAAAAATATTGTAAGTCAATTTTAGGTCTAACACTTGGCATATGGTCTCTTTTTGCATGGGACCAACTCTTATGGGTAAGACTATAACTCCTCTTGATGCTCTTTATTCGTCGTTGTAGGCTTTTATGGTTATTTTATTCTTTGGATCAATAGCCTCCTCAAAAAATCCTAGGGATTTTACCAAGATAAGGGTACAAATATTTAGGCCAACACCTCCATCTATGAGGACTCTTTTTACCCTATGCTTGTGGATCAACACTTCTATGTGTAAGGGCAGATTTTGGGGATGATTAAGAGACATGTCATCTTGTTTAGAAAATGATAGGCAATGAGGTGCGATTAGGTGCCCTACCATATTTTGGAATTTGTCTACCTCCAAATTTAGAGGCACATTTTTTTCCAACAAGGCTTTTTCTAAGATATCCTTATGAATTGGTGATAGTTTGAGCAGCTCAAGAATATAAATTTGAGCGGGAGTTCTTTGCAATTGATCTACCAAGTTGTATTTCTTTGATGATGATGTTGAAGCTTGGTTTGATATCACCACTTTTGGAGCATTAGTAGGTAGGACAATTTTTTATGCTTGCCCCCTAGTGACAACATTTGATGATATTTCCCTTGACTTATCTTTCACTATGATAATGTTTATGGTTTGATCCTCTCGTAGAGTGTTTATCGTGTTATCATATGTGTGAGCAAAGTTTACTTTCTTATTACCCTTTTTATGATTTTGATTCGATGACTCACCCTTTTCATGATTCAAAAAGGGATTCTTGTAGGTCGTGTGATCCTCATTGTTTTGAGGCCCTTCAATTTTGATGGTGTTATTATCAATTAGATCTTGCACTAAGTATTTCAATCTCTTGCATTCGTTGTTTGGATGACCTCTTTTTTTATGGTATTCACAATGATGAGATGCATTCCACCAATGAGGTTTGACTTCGGGTTCATAACTTGATATGTCGAGTAACGTGATAACTTGATTGGCCAACAAGGTTCTTAGTACATTCTCCAAAGGTTCACCTAAGTAGGTGAATTTCATTTTATTATAATTGGAGTTTGATTTTGATTTATCCCAAGTATTATTGTTGGAAGTGTTGGGATTATTGTTGGAATTAAATGGAGCTTTACTTGATTGATTAACATTATTTGAAGAATTAGCTCCATATGGTAGTATAAAAGGGGTAGACTTTAAGTTGTGTGCCTCCACAACTCCATCATTTACAAGGTTTTTATTGTTATTCTTCGTCCATGATTTAGATTTATCATTGTTATTGTTGGACCCTTGATTATTGAAATACTTAGGCACATAATTATTGTTGTTGTTGGATTTTTTATCCTTAAATAATTTAACTTCACCTCTTTTGACCAAGACATCTTCAATCTTTATCCCATTTTCGATGAGTTTCTCAAATGTTGGGGGACATTGAAGTTGTAATCTATAATTCATTTCTGAGGTCAAATTGTTAGTGAAGATTTCCATCTTCTCTTTCTCTGGGATACTTCGTGGATACCTTGTGAAAACGGTCCTCCACCTTTGTAGGAATCCTAAGGACTCCCCATATTTCTATTTGGTATCACATAACTTGAGCATAGTAATTTCATGCTCAATGTTGTAAGAGTAATGAGTTATGAACTTGGAGGCTAACTCCTCAAAGGATTTTATCCCAGGGGTTAGTTTTGAAAACCACTCCATTGCGGGACCTCCTAAGCTTCTAGGAAAGAGTCTCATTAGATAAGTATCATTGTGCATGAACTCTATGCTTAGGGCACAAAACTCCCTTAAATGGTCCAGTGGGTCTATTTTACCCATGTATTTATCATATTTAGGAAAAATGGTATTGAAAGGAAAAGATACCATTGCTAAAATTTTGTCGAAAGGAAAATGACACAAAGCTTCTATGGAAAAGGCCTTAGGTTCGACTGCCTTCTTCATGGTATTGATTTTCTCTTGGAAGGCCTTAATTTGCCTAGTCATAACATTCATAGGATCATCTTGGTGTTGGTCTCTCTTGAGTTGGTCAATATCAAAGTCATAGGGCAGCTTTACCCCCTTTTGTGCTAGGCTTAGGAAGAAGTTCTCCCTATCTTTGTCTATTAATTTCTCCATAACCTCTAGGAAATCGTTGTCTTGGGAAGCTTTCTCAACCCTTTCTTCAAGTGTCTCCTTAGGATTATAGTTGGCATTGTTGATATTGTGATAGGATGAATTCATATCACCCATCTCTTCAAGCCTTGGTTCAAATAGGTTCGTGAAAATTTCTTCTTGATTAGGATCTTTGAACACACTTTGGTACTCAAATTCTTGCCTTGGGTTTGCAAAAATAGTGCTATCTCCTGGTAATGATACCCTATGTGTTTGGGACCGCATGGAAACTGGCATCCAACAAGGGTTCATTTTGGAATGATCCTTGGTTCAAAAATTGTTGATTTATATTGAAGAGATTTTTAAAAATATAAGATTATTTTCAATGGATATCTCTCACTTGTTTATGTATTTCAAACACAACAATCACGCATTCATTTGTCTCTTTTTACCCACTTAAACACAAAATGTTTGATTTGAAGAACGTTATCATGGGTTTTTCACAAGAATGCACTTCAAGCACCTACCTAGCACAAGATTTGGTTTATAAACATGGCTCTAGAAGGTGGTCTTGCTATTTTATCAAGGATTTAGTACATATTCCATTCAAATATACTTTAATCTCTCATCCTCCAAGTATGTTAGGAGGCTTCCCACACACACCAAGGTACGATTTTGCGCAATCCGTGAGGACTACTAGAGGAAGGTTGAAAAATTAAGATCCGTTTGTCACACATCCCATTAAGGATGCATACGTTTCATTTTAGAGTGGGTTGGATTCCCGTAGTGAAAGTGAGCGTATCCCACTTTGGGTTGTCCCTCTCACTAGCCTTGTTAAGGCAAACTTGGGAGGTGAGCCCACTATTGCTCTAGCATGTATATGGAAAACAAGAAATGAACTTAGGCCGACAAGTTTGGGAGTTTGATTCACTCAAAGAGTGAAGAGCATATCCCTATTGTCTTTCTTTGTTCCACACACTTAAACACATGCTTGTTCTTTCCCAATCCCTTGACAAGGAGATTCTTAAAATTGAAGTGTGTAATTCATTTCCTATTTTATCTTTAAGCTATGTCAAAAGAATGCTACAATTTGATCAAGTGCAAGCTTGAATAGAAAAATACCTTTCCTTGTAGCTAGCCTAAGCTAGGGGCATTTTTGAAAGGTTTTGTCATTATTTTTCAACTCACCTTGGCGATAGCCTCCTCCAAATGTGCTTGTCCTCCAACAAGTTATTCAACACCAACAATCACAATGAGGGAAAATCAAAGCAAAATGCATGAAGCAACTAATAATGTATTGAACTTTTAAGCACCTTAATTACAAAGTTTTAAGGAAAACTTGAACTTAAGGACTAAAAATCCAATTTAAGGACATAAATTTTAATTTGTATGCTTCAATAACAACAAGATATTTTTGATATACCTGATTGTCTTCTTCTTGCGTTGTTTCAAGAACCGCTTTGATATGAGCTATGTTCTCCTTGATCTTTTTGGCTAAGGCTTTGCCCTCCTAATTGAATTTTGTCTCTGGTTTTCTCGCCTTTTTATGCCTTGTCATCCTACAGAATAAAAGTCATTTTTCCACAGTCAGATTAATTAATTCATAAAATTCTACAAAAGCACACCAGAATTAATTAAAAGTGCTATTTTATTGCTCAAAAGCACAACTAATCTGATTGAAAGCGCTATTTTATTCTATCAGTAAACTACAAAAGCACACAAATAACTCTTAAAAGTGCTACTGGATTAAGCAAAGGTGGTAAAATTTATGCAAAAGCGCTAAGGAAACCAGTGAAAGTGCCTAGTAGTTAGGAGAAAAGCACCCTTTTATGATGCAGAAGTGCTGAAAGATAAGGAGATTGAAGACATGACTCGCAAAGGTGTTGCAGATCGATGCAAAGGCGCACAACTTTGCAGCAGAATCGTCAGAACATTGATTGAAAGCACTGTTTCTTCTTGCAAAAGTGCTACTTCTTGAAAAAGCCGAGGGTTAATGATATGCAAATTTGAAAATAATGCAAAATTTCTGTATGATTAATGAAGTAGAGCATTCTACCCCAGGGTGGGCACCATTTTGTACACTAGGGAAAGTGCCTTCATAGAATTAAGGTTAGTCAATAAATGAGAATAGTAACTAAATACAACCACAAAGCAATAGAGCAACTATTTAGCAAAATAATGATTAATTGAGCATCCTATGGCTCTCTAACTAAGAATGTTAATGAATAGCTCTCAACAAGCTTCCATTAATGACAATCCTAGAATGAGAATGATAAAGATAACAATGCTATTGCTAACAATTAGATCAAAGTAAATGCTAAAATGCTTCTCCAATGCCTTTCTAAGCTCAAATTGCAAGAGGTTCAATGCAATTCTCAGATGTGTGTATGATAATTATGAAGGAATTAGGCTTTCCTTTTATAGATTTTCCAATGGTAGGGGGTGTAGTTGTGTTTGATCATGATTAAGGTTGAGTTGAGTCCTTGGTTCCACCCTTTGAAGACAGAGCAAAGTTTGTGTCCTCAAAGCTTGGGACAAGTAGACAAGATCAATGGTCAAGATTCCTTTTCACTTTGAATGAATGAGATTGAATTTGGCTTGATCCATGTGAATGCCTTTCCTTTATTCTCATTGGTTGATTGATTTTCCTCTCTTTGTGGTTGTTGAGAGTAAATAGGATTTATTAATTGATTTAATTGAATTTGTTTAGCCTTGTACCCCTTGAATGGGTTGAATTTGATTTAATCCAAGAATATACAATTAATTGAATTAATTGTATTTTGATTTGATTTCACTTGATGAAAGTGCTCTCAATTTTGATTTTGATTGAATTAAGATTTGATTTTCATTTTGATTGGCTAATTATGCATTGTGATTCAATTGATTCGATTATGTTCTTGATTTCCCTTAATTTGACTCAATTTTCTTTGATTTGATCTTTGTCCATTTTCAGGTGATTACACATGGCTCCATTTGTAATGACGTTGTTGTTTTTGTTTTAGTAACGAGACCGGTCATTGTTGGGCTTATCTTGTGAGCATTCTTTATAATGCCTAATGGTACCATCGTCCAAGAGGCCTCTTTCAATATAAATTCATTTTCCCTTAATATCCTGATAGGTTTGTATGCAATTCATACGCATGAAGTGGGATAACTTAGGGTGTAGATTGTCAATGAATATTTTTGTGAGATGTTTCTCTGGCAGTTGGTATGACAGCCTCATAATGAGGTTTTTCCATCTTTGCAGATAGTCAACCAAGCTCTCACCTCCCTTCTATTTTGAATTACATAAGTCCAAAAGGGACAACTCATTTTTTTACGTTGTGTGCATATTGTGCTACAAATTTTTTAGAAAGTTTCGAAAGGTTTTTATTGATCCATAGGGTAGAACCACTTCCTCCCAAGCTCTTGGGAAAGAGGTGCATGAGGAAATTATCGCTATAAGAAACCTCTTGGAAAGCCATGTGAAATTCCTTAACATGGTTGACTATATCTTCCTTCCCCTTGTACTTGTCAAATTTAGGTGTCTCAAAATGATTGGGGAAGGGAACAGTTGTGATAGATCTGTCAAAAGGATAGGGATAAACTTCCTCAAACTTGAAGGTTTTACTCTCAGTCCCAGTACAGAGCACTTTGAGGGCGTTCTTGATTTCTTCACATTTTGAATTGGCAGGTGTTAGAGTGGGTACTCCCATTGGGAAAGGTTTTGATGGTGCTGGCGAATATGGATGGTTTTGGGGTGGATACTGAGGGATTTGGAAAGGGGATTTCCCTACTAAGTAGGAAGTTTGGAGTGGATTTTGTGATGGATGTTGGGGAAGATATTGTTGTTGGAGTGCAAATGTGTACTGTAGTGAGGGATACGGTGTTGTCTGTTGTTGTTGGGGAATGAGGGGATATTGTTTTTTGCATAGGGAAGTACTGATGTTGTGGATAAGGTTGTTGATGTGCTTGGCCTTGTGTTTGGATGATGTATGTGGGGTGCGTTCTTGCATTGTTGAGCAGTGGAATGGGTCCCTGGATGTTGGCCATGATGGGAGGTGGTTGTGTGAGGTAGTTGGAAAAGTGAGAGGAGATTTTTTGTGTGTGGTGGTGGTGCATTTTGAGGGATGATGAGCAGAATAGATAGATAATTAGTAAATGAGGGGAGATAGGTGGTTTGAGGTGGCTATAGTGGGGGTTGTGCGGTGAATGGAAAAGTTTGTGGGTTTGTAGGGTTGGATATATGCGATTGTATTTGTATCCCTAGGGCATGCATTTGTGCTTGAGTAAGGCCCCAAGAAGAACCTACCCTTGTAGCAGGTTGGGATGTAGAGATAGTTGGAAATGTGGTTGTGTTGGTGGGGATTTTTTATGTGAATGGTTGTTTGGGCGGTTATGTAGATGGCATCCTTGTGATGTAAAATGGTTGTTGCTCTTGATCACTGGTATAAAAAGGAGGTAGGGATACTTGGGTGAAGGCAAGTTGGGTGACAGGTGGAATGAGTGCTTGAGTGAGGGCTTGTGTCGCGGTAGATAGAGGTGTTTGTGTGGCTCCTTGAAAGAGTGGTGTTGATGTGGAGGCTTGGCTCATGAAAGATGGGGGTATTGTTTGTGTGGATATTTGCATGGGAGGTGGTGGTGGCATTTGTGTGGATATTTGCGCTTGTGTGGTGGCTTGAGATGTGACAAGTGGAGGTGGTGGTCCCATGATATAAAAAGGAGTGGATTGTGCCATTGTTTACACTGTGGGGAAGGTGACACTAGATTGTAAGAGATGGGGGATAGGTGAGGCCACTTGGTTCACTTGACGACTAGGATCAAGAATTTTTTGTACAACAACATGGAAGGTGTTGGCGGGGTTTATGGGGTTGAAGGGCTATATTTTTGGTGGAATGGGAGTACCCTCTTGCACATAGTTAGCCAAGATGGCGAGATGATTCTGAGATATGATTGTGTTGACCATTTTTGCGTGGCCAGGATGACTCGTGAATGCTTCCATGGAACCCATGGTGGGTACTTCAATTGGATCTTCCCATACATTCTTGACTTGAGGTGGTTGTGGATCATATGTTACCATTGCATTGTTAGGATTGTTGGGGTCAGAAAAACTAGTGGTGAGATTAGGATCCATATCCTTTCTCTTCTTTGATCTTGTCTCAGCAGACATGAAAAATGAAAGTCTTAGGATGGGTAAACGAAGATGCAAACGATGGATGAATGCAAGGTGTTTTTAATGAAATCTAAGGATGGGGATAGGATAGTTCTAAGGAGGCCTAGGGATAAAAGAAATACTCAGGATGAATTTGGAGGATGTTTGGATGGTGTTTCGGTTAGGATGATGGGGATGTCCTAAGAGCTAAGGATGATGGGTGTCAAATGGGAATGATTTTCCTTTTCCTGGTGTAGGTTGAAAATGAAATGGGATTGTCAACCTTAGATAGACTTGTGATCTTCGGAAGACGGGATCCTTGTCGATGCAAGCCAACCTTTGGATCAAGATGATGAGGCTTACAAACACAAGTACTTAGCTACCTTAGACAATGCTTAGCCAAAGGGAAGAGCTATGAGATGGTTTTGATTTTTGGATAAGGGTTTGAGAAACTCAAAAGGATATGGCACTAGGCGAAGACTTGGATGGTTTGATTGATTATTTTTTATTATTTTTTTTTTTGGGGGGGGGGTTGGATTTTGATCAAGGATGATTGGTTTTGACCTAAATGAGGCTATCTAGGGGGATGGCGTAAATGAATCTAAGGGATGATCTAAAGTGCAGGAATGTTGAGACAATTTCTTGAGAATTAAAAGGATATGATGTATGATAAGCCAACTAGTCCTCTCTTTCAAGGGAAACAAAGTGACATTTATCTGAAAGCGCACTCCAAACTGCATGATTTTGGTGTTGTAAGTTATGTTGTCAAGCTTGTCTTAGTATCTAGCTTCTTCTTTGATTTCAGTTAAGGTGGGTTGATGGTCCTTAATCTTACATTCTCCAACTTTCTTTTCTTGATAAACACGGGCAATTGGTATCTTTTATTTTCTTGTGCTTTACAAAATCATTTGTATCTTGAAAGAATGTTGATTGTGAAAAATGATTTTAAGAGCCTTTTGGAAACCAAATTTTGGATGTTCTTTTAGAGTCATATTTCTCACTATTTTGAGACACAGACAGTGATTTAGGCTCCAAGGCATTTTGGATGAATTTGATCAATTGGATTTTTAGTCTAATTTTTCTTAGGCAATCTCTTCAATGTCAAAGGACCCACTTTCAAGAATTCAAATAAAAAAAGATGACAGTCACACATCTAAAAAATTTCTAGCAAGGGATAAAGAAACCTTGTAGGAGACAAGCAATAGTGACAATGAAGTTGAAAACATTTTTGAAGTGCATATGTTTTTGAGGGGTTCTTGTTGCAAACAGTCAAGCACAGTTACTACCTTAAGGAATTGGTAGAGTGTGAAAATCCTCGCTCATTGACTTAGGAACACTTCAAGAGCTAATCAAAATACAACCATCACCAAGCACACAATGGCTCCTATCATGATATCGTATTATCTGACTCTAAATCTCAGGAAGGCACGATATGGCGAGTGTCTTGGAGAGGTTACTATCCTCCTTGAACTTGGATTATCACACTTTTGGGGGTGTACTGGGTAGCTTATATTTAATGGATCTTAGTGAGGGTCTTTGTTTGAATACATTCTTTGTGTTCACACATGCACGGTTTAGGCATATATTCCCAAAAAGCACCTTGGAATAGGTAGTCACGTAAACATGATTGAGACCGTGAGGCCCTACTGATGTGTTAGGTGAGAGTCATGTATAAGCTCAAATGGTATCTGACTTTTGAGGCTTTAAACCCAAGAAGAAAATTTGATTAATGTGAGGTGGAGTGGTGGGATTACACCTCATTCTTATGTGGGTTGTTCTCGAGATCTTTTTACCTCAACCGGAAGGCCCATCTACAGGATGAATTCAAAAGGATGGATTGGAAATGAAAGGAGTCTAGATTTCTGATTTTACCTCAAGGGAAAAGAGCATACATTCCTATCCAATGTTGTTTTCTCCCAAACACATCAAACACACTTGTTCATTCCCAAAGTCCCTATTAAAGAATATTGTCAAATGAGTCTAGGTTTCTGATTGTCTCAAAAAGACAAGAGCATACTCCCCTATTACTTGACAAAACACTACAAGTGGACTTTTGTTAATATGCCTAAAAAAAGGAGAGCTTAATGAGAAAATGAGGTTTGATTGTATCTCCTAGGCAACTTGCAACACGAATAAGAGTAGTATTTTCCAAATGATTCTTTGACAAGTGTCCTACAACAAAAAGGTGTTAGTAGTTTAAGTTGAGAAAGTGTTGACGACTTTGGCAAGCGATATTTTTTTGTCAAATGACCTACAAAAACATGTTAGAACCTACAAAACACAAGGTCAAGGACAATATGAAGCCAAAATAATCACCAAAATCCAAAAACACCAAGATTTAGGACCCCAAAAGTTCTCTTTGTTCCTGATACAAGTAAACAAGGAATAAGACTTTGAGTGCAAACTTGTACAAGTATATACATAGTACAGTACGAGAAAATAGGAAATTCAATTTATGATACAAGAATATGCAGGAAACAATACAAGTATCACCTTCTTTTAATATGAGTAAAATCTCAAGAAGAGTTCCAGTACAAAAATTCTTACCAGACAGTACAAGAATTCTCACTAGCCAGTACAAGAATAAACATAGAACAGTATGATTAAACATAGATAATGTTGTTTACTCGTACAAGGATTGTCACAATCTGATACGAGGACTGTCAGGATTTCAGAAATGAATGAGGAAAATCCTCAAATGAGGAACAATTTTGCGTTGTGGGTGTCCCACCGAGTGTTCTAAAATGTGTATGCAAAGAACCTAACCTGTCGGGACCACGCATATAAAATAAAACATTAGTTTAAAAGCATGCAACACAAAAAAGATTCAAACACACCACCTATGATTGAACTAGAATGATGAAGATGAGGATTAAAAACTATAAATGATATGCAAGATTGAGATTCATTTACCATTAAGCATGCTATGTGACTTAGATCAAAAGGAACATACAATTCTAAGTAAGCTAAGAGTCATTCACCATTAACTTTAAGCATGCTATGTAATTTAGATTGAAAAATAAGAACAAGAAACTAACATGCTAAATGCTTAATGAAATTCTAGAGCTAAACTAACATGATAACAATGCAAAAATGAGAGATGGTCTTTTCTCATGGAAAGGCCTCTATTTATAGATTTTTGGAGGGAGGAAGAGGTCTTGGATGAGGTGGCACCTATGTGGCATCCACATGGGATCCACATAGGAGACACATAGGCTAGAGAGGATGGCTATATTGAAAGGTCAATTTGAGACAAGATGGGCATTTAAGGTTTGAAGGGCTCAAGGTCACTCACACATGTGTGACCAACTTTGGCGAAGAGTGTGGGGGACAAAGTTGTAAGAAAGAGTTGGAGCATTTAAGGAAGTTTGGTGGCTTCCTTGGGAAGAGTTTCTCACACATGTATGAGCAACTCATTAGCACTAATGAGGTTAGGAATCATTTTTTAAGTGAGGTTAAGGGAGTGATTAGGTGAGAGGGTAGGTTTAGCAAGTGAGGTGATGGATGTAGGCTAGGTTTTATGCGGGGATTTAGATTAATTTAGACTAGATTTAGATTAATCCTAGCTTAGAATAATATTAGGATGTGGGAGGATTTAAATAAATAGTAATTTATTCAAAAGGGGATTTATGGGGGAACATGTATTAAAATAAGTTTAATACATTAGAGAGGGGGTATCTAAATCAAATTTAAATACTTTAGATAATGAACCCAACTTAATTAAATAATTATAATTAAATGGGTAGAGGAATATAACAACCATGATTAATTAATTAAAATTAATTATGATGTCACAGTGATTATTAATTAAATAAATTTAATTAATAAGAATGATTTTTAGACATCTGCAGTTAGCTAAGGATCCATCAGCAAAAACAAAAACACAAGAAGCATATGCAGTTACTCTCACCCCCTCCATTAGTGTCTCTACAAGGTTTCAAGCATCTCAAATGATGACATTTTGGAGATGAACTCTATTTATTTTGGAGACAGACGTCTAGTTTAAGGAAGATGACAAGTTGTTATTCGACCTATTGTTAGAGGCTCATTTGTTGGGGGCGATGGATGACCTTTTTTTTGTGGTCGCCACTCATTGGCATGTTGCTTGGTCATAAAAAATTAATTTACATTATTCACAAATGGGTTTCAGAATGTTGGCTTACTTCAGATATGCTACATGTATCGGCTTTGATGAACAATTACATCTTATTCTCCTTCCAATCTATTGAGGATTACAACAGAGTTCCCTAAGGAGGTCATTGGATTCTTTAGTAAGGATTTTTTCATTTAGAAAGATGATCTCCTAACTTCTATGCTTCGAAGGTTAACATGGTTCTTATTTGGGCTCATCTCCCAAAGTTCCCTTTTAGGAATTTTGGGATGAAAGTATCATTCATTGAATTGTTGATACTATTGGTTAATTTATTACCATTGAAATGTCACTAAATATAGAACTTTTTTTGTTTCGAAGGTACCCAACAATGTTAAATTATGCTTCACATTATAAGACCTACCGACTGTAGCATCCCTGCAAGGTGGGGTTCTTATCCAAGATATGTTAAAGATTTTCATGTAAATGTGCACTCAAATGTGGTCACTTCTAATGTTCAATGTCCTCGTGATAACAGAATGGTGATGAAACTTACTGAGAGACCATGATAAGGTTTCAAGTTCCACATATAAGGAAGGTTGTTTTTGAGATCCCCTCTTTTGAGCATGCTAATAAAGGTAAAAGATCGCAAGCAAGATGAAAAGGAAACTCAATGTTGGGTTTGTGAATCTTGTGGCTGAGAATAGAAAATGGACTTTCCATTCCTATCATGCTCCTCTTTTGAGACCTTTGGTAAATTTTGGTTTCAAAAATGTCTTGATTGTCTTAAATTTGTTGTTGGTTTTGGGTTTATTTCAAAACCAAATCCCAATTCCTAGCTTTTCCTTTGTTTTTGTGGGCTTTTATCTCTCTTCTTGTGAGAGACATTTTGTTCATCCTTTTGGCTATTTTGTAATTGAGACCAGGCTCTTACCGTGTATTCCAGTTCATAGTTCCAGTCAAAAGCATTTACGTTTACTTTATTCAAAACATCGCTATATTTATAGTTCAACTCTAAGTTGCGGGATGCCTACCCTATTGGTGCACACTGGATGCAAATGTGCTCTAGTCTAGATGTGCACATGCACTCTAGATGCCCAGCCAATGTGCATCTATGCCTAAGTGACTTAAAAAACACATGAAAGTGTTTTCTTTAGCTCTTTTTGTCAAAACCCTAAAATGAACCTTTATGAGGTCATTCATCCTAAAAACATATCATCTTTTTTTTCTTTCAAATCATTTTGTCTCCACTTTGACATTTCAAATGGTAGGTGATTTTTTCAAAGGGGATCTTTGTGGAGTGTCATATGGATTCCACAAAGGATATTTAAGCATTTAAGGTAAGCATTTAACCCTATTCTTTAGTCTTTAAACAATTTATTTTTTTAAATGACGATTTTTTTCAAGTTTGTTTCTATTTTTTTAAGGAAAAAGAAACTTTAACTCTTTGTTCTAATATTTTTGTATCTTGATTTTTCACTTGTATGCTTGCATTTGTTAGTTTTTCTCTAATTTAAAATTATATAATTTCTTATAATAGCAAAAAGTCAGATTGTAAGAATGGCTAGTAGTTATAGTTCAGTGGGTGTGACAGGAAACCAAAAATTTAAAATTGATGAAGGATCTCATACCACAAGGCCTTCACAAATTCTAGGAGGCAGTGGCTATATTTGGAAGTGTAATTTGTGTAATGCGTAATTTAATATCTCTTATTCTCGAGTGAAACTTCACTTTATGGGCTCTTCTGGTAAAGGGATGAGAATGTGTGAGGGCCCAATGAAGTAGTCATTTGTTGTAGAAATAGCCATTCGTAAGAGAATAAGAAGATGTTGATAAAAATAATTGTAAGAAGAAAACAAAGAACTTATCCTTTCAGAAAGAAAAAAAAAATTGATTTACCCACTAATACAATAACAACCTCTAAATATCCCTTCTTGCATATACCCTCTACAAAAGTCAAAGATGAAGTAGAAATTTCCACTCACAAAAGAGGTCCATTGACAAGGCATTTAAAATGGAAGTAAGAGCTATTGTTGAACAAAAAAATGGATCTTGCCTCTATGTCAATGGTCTTTTATTCAACTTGGTAAAATCACCATATTCGTGGGAAATGGTGTCAAAAATTAATAGTGCACCTCCTAGTTTCACAAGTCTTAGGTATGAAAAGGTGGAGAATTTTGTAAAGGCCTTACTAAACCAATTAGAGACTCTTGGGTAGAATCATGTGTTTATATTGTTTCTGATGGATAAAAATATTGCAAAAACTATCCATTGATAAATATTATTGTGGTGTACCCCAAAGGAGAAATGTTTTTAGGGTGTTTGATTGTGAAGGGGAATTCAAAGACATATAATTCATTTCTAGAATCCTCATATTGAGTCCATAGAGATGGCAGGTCATGAGAATGAGGTTCCAAGTAATGCAAAAGATGTAGGGTTGCAAGTGCTTTGGTTGAGGCAAGATATGAAAACACATTTTTTGGACACCATGCACCATACACTCCCTCAACCTAGTAGCAATTGGCACTCAAATAGAGTTTGTGAAAGAAATATACCAAGAGGGAAAGGATATCCAAATGTTTGTGACAAACCACCAAATGTCATGTTCAATATTAATATGTATATAAATTTGTAATTTTTTTAATGTGTTATTAATTTATTCTTAACATGATCCTAAGTTATTGAGACCTAATTTGCATCTCATACAATCCAGCAAGTAGTTTTTGAAGCCATACTTCTTCATGGGCTGCTACATCGGTTGCAACATATTCAGCTTTTGTTGTACTTTGAGCAACACATGATTGTTTCCTGCTACACCACAAAATCATAGCAGATCCCAAACGGAAACAATAGCTAGAGGTGCTCTTCTGATCAGTAACACTTCATGCCCAATCATAATCTATATAGCCCTGCAAGTCTAAGTTCACACTTGAAGGATACTTCAATCCATATCCATCTATGTCACGCAAGTACCTCAAGATATCCTTGGCTGCAACTAGATGTATATGTCTGATTTCACTCATGAATTGGCTAAGTGTACTCACTACATAACAAATATTTGGTCTAGTATTAACTAGATACATCAAGGATCCAATTAGTTGTCTGTACATAGTAGGATCTCCAAGATCTAAACTAGCTGCAAATTCTCCCAATTTCTTCAAGTTAGTTTCCATAGGTGTAGATATGGATTTACAATCCAACATTCCAAATCTCTTTAGGATATCAATGGTGTATTTTCCTTAACATGAGATGATCTCAGCAAGCCTCTTCCATACTTCCAAACCTAGAAATAAATGCATGGGACCTAGGTCCATTTCAAATTCTAAAGTCAACTCCTTCTTGCATCTAGAGATGAGATGTTCTTCACCGGTAAGAAATAAGTCATCAACATATAATACCAAGATTAAGACTTCATTATTGAAAACTTTGAAATAGAGATTAGGATCAACATCATTTTTGCAGAAACCAAAACCCATTAAATATTTGTCAATCATCTCATACCATGCATGAGGTACCTTCTTAAGTCCATATAGGGATTTTTTTAATCTACATACATGAAACTCTTTTCCATGAATCATGAAACCTTCAAGTTGGTCTATGTAGACCTCTTCTTCAACAACACCATTGAGAAAAGTTATTTTCACATCCATCCGATGTAGCTTTCATCCCTTAGTTGCTGCAATGACAATGATGGTCATGATGGAAGTATATTGAGAAACTAGAGAAAATGTTTCTTCATAGTCTATTCCTTCCTTTTGAGAAAAAAAATGTGCTACAAATGTAGCCTTTTATTTCTCAATGCTTCCATCAGTTGCATGCTTAATCTTAAATATCCATTTGGAAATACAATTGATTTTCCTTTAGGTCTAGGTACAATATCCCACACATCATTCTTAATGATGGATTGATACTCTTCATCCATAGCATCTTTCCACACTTTTTGATT
Source organism: Chamaecyparis obtusa (assembly GCA_027943335.1). NCBI lineage: Eukaryota > Viridiplantae > Streptophyta > Pinopsida > Cupressales > Cupressaceae > Chamaecyparis > Chamaecyparis obtusa. The sequence continues at coordinate 98,330 of BSBK01000745.1, read as the reverse complement.
TGAGGCTTCTTCAACACTGAAAGGTTCAGTTTCAATAATGTTACACATCAAATAAACATAGCTTGAGAATCTTTGTGGTCTTTTACTCTCTCTAAAGGTGCCTCTAGGGGCTACAAACATTTTTGCCTCCTACATTGTGTTTCTTTCCCAGAGAGGTCTCTTTTTGTTCACAACAATGTCTCTAGGCCCATCGATAAGATCCAAAGGTTCAATAGATCATTATTTACTTCAAGTTTTGTGGTCTTCCTCTAAATCTCAAGATTAGTATCAATATCCATATTTTGAGGAGTATGTACCTTCTCATCATCTATCTGCAAATCTAAATTTAATTTTAAAAATAGATTGAAAATCAAACAAATCCCTAAAACAAATAAGGATAATTTAAGACTCTTGATAAAAAAAATTGTAATCTTTTGAGTTCTCATGGTAGCCTACAAAGTTTCCTCTTTACCTAGAAGGTTATAACTTGGTTCTTTTATCTTTGGGTATATCAATGTATACTGGATAGCAAAAAATTCTCAAATGACTTACATCGCGCTTAACTCCTAAGAAGGATTCTTTTGGAGTCATATTCTTCAATATTCGATGAGGGCATCTATTTTGAATGTATATCATTTTCCTAGAGGCTTCTGCCCAAAGGAAAGTTTGAAGGTATGGATCATGTATCATGGCTTTAGCATCTTCAACGATAGATCTATTCTTCCTTTCACTAACCCAATTTTGTTGTGGGTTGTAAGGGACACAAAACTCCCTCTTAATTTCTGCCTCAATACAAAAATCTTGAAAGCTTCCAGAGGTTTATTCACCCCTATTACCAGACCTAAATGTTTTAATTTTCTTTCCTAATAAATTCTCTACTAGAGCTTTAAGCTCCTTAAATCTACTTAGTACTTTATCAAATTCCTTGGACCTTAAGAAATAAATCCAAGTCTTCTTAGAGTAGTCATCTATGAAGGTTACATAATACAAAAATCCACTTATGGATTTCATTGGCATTGGTGCACATAAATCAGAATGTACAAGTTCTAATACATTTGTAGACCTGCTTTCACTACTATAAAATGGACTCTTAGTGTTTGTACCCAAGGCACAACCTTTATAACTACCATCATGTACATGACTAAGTTTAGGTATGCCTATAACTATCTTCTCCAAAGAGGGAAGGGCATTGTAGTGCAAGTGAAAAAGTCTTCTATGCCATAGCTTGTTGGAGTTTGATGTATTACATGAAGAAGATCTTGAGTTGGTCTAATTGATAGTTTGTACAAACTTTCATGTTGATATCCTATCACACAGGTGGTCTTGATGTTGGACTTCTTTGGCCACACAAAGACTTTCCCTTCTAAAAATGCTACTTGATAACCATCGTCTTCCAAAGCTGAAATAGATATAAGGTTCCTCTTGATTCCTGGCACAAATAATATATATGAGATGAAGAATAAATTCCAGATTCAAGATTGAGTGATGTAGTACCAAATCCTTTCACTAAATAGTGTGCATCATCTTCAATGATTACTTGAAGACTAGACTCTTTCTCCGTCAAATCTAAGAGTTGTTCTAGATAGCCTGTGATGTGTCGAGAAGCTCCACTATCAATTAACCAAGTTTGATTATATGTGGGAACATTGCTTGCTAAAGCTAATATGAATAAAAATCCATTGGAGTAATCTCTTGCATCCTTTTGAGTTGTCACCTCATTAATATTTGCACCTTCTGGCTTAGGTCTCGCATAGAAATCATTTGCAAAAAGACCAAATTTGTCACATCTGAAGCATTGAATGTGGGAGAGATATTTTTTCCTCTTCTTGGAATCAGGAGCAAAACTTGACTTTTCTTTTCTTTTCCTTTTGAGATTTCCTTTCTTCCAGTTCCTCCATTTCCTTTTGGTGGATTGAGTTGTGAGAACATGAGTGTCTTCATTTTGTGTGTTCTTGATTAATCCTCTAGCAACCAATCTGGATTCTTCTGGATGCAATCGTTTCTAAGGTGATCAAACTTAGGTAGTTTTCTCCTTGCACTAATTCCTTGAATAAATGGTTCCCAAGATTGTGGAACTCCATTGAAGGCTAGCATAACAAGGTCTTTGTCTATAACTTGATCTCCAATAGCACTAAGATGATCTCTTAACTCTAATATCTTCATCAAGAAGGACATGACAGATTCACCTTTTTTCATCTTCACTTGGTGTAATTGTTGCCTTAATGCAAGGGCCCTACTTGTATTGTTGATTTCATATAAGCTTTCCAATGATTTGAACATATCTCTTGCATTAGACAATTTTGAAATCATAGGTACTAAATGGTCTTTCACTAAGTCAACAAAAGCTTCTTTGCCTTAAGAGCATTCTTCTTGAATATTAATTTATTTGCTTGATCATCAGGCTCGAATTGATTTTCCTCTACAAATTGAAGTAGATCATGTTCCTCAAGTGTAAGGACTCTCACTTTCCATGAATTGAAGCTTGAGGCTCCTTCAAGTTTTTCTTCTACTTTAAGCCCATTCACCATTTTGATGAGTTGATGTAGATCTTTGAATATGAGAGAGAAAGGACTGCTCTTCTTGCTATGTTAATCTGATTATGATCCTCAAACATGCTCTGATACCATGTTAATTTTTTTTCGATCAGATTAAATGAAGAAAGAAGAATTATAAACTTATTAACACAATACACCAAGGTACCCTAGGAAAACATTCAGCTTTGAAGGTGAAAACCCAACAATAATGTTTCTTTATATAATAATCAAAATATTAATCTGATTACGATTATCAAGATCAATATATATATTGATCTCAATTTTGCTGTTGTATGAGTGTAAATATAATCTAAGGTCAATCCCGATATGTATATTCTATGATGAGCCTTAATATATATTCTGATATATAGATGATACGATTTCAGTAGAGATATCCTCTATAACACTGCAATCTCAACCTATGAGTATAATCCTCCACAATAATATACTCTATTGTAACTGCAACCTGTGTATATGCCACAATCACAATATCCAATGTTTATCCTTTGCAATGTACTAATTGTCAACCAACGATCTATATATGCTTTTATTTCCTTCGGATTAATGTCACTGAATAGTGATATGTGATAGTATGTATGTCTGCAGCTTCAATGGTTATGTATCCTCTTCGATATATGTCTTTAGACTGTGATCTAAACTGCCTTATTCTTTTTCGGTGATAATGAAGACAATATGAGCATTATTTTATATTTGCATGATGAGATGGATCACATCCATTCATCGTGACTTTTAGACTTGCACCCTTTTGTATATGTTAATCGTAATTATGTTTTGCAAATACAAAACTGATCAATATTAATTAGTATCAATACCTTGTTTAGTTAATAATACATATTTGATAGATTATAATCAGTTCGATATTCAACAAGATATATTAATGATATATATTTAAAAAGGAGAAGTCATAAGATTTATGTCTCAAGTGATGTGAATGCATCACTTGAGACATCATATTGTTTTCTCTTTAAGCATTACGTGATTACTCCTGACGCTACCTTTCAATATTTTGAAGGTGTGAGAGGCATTGGGTCAAATGATTATTAGCAACCAATGGGGTATATACATATATTTGCACTCGTGTGCATTTTTATGTACTTATTATAATTTTTTGTATGCTTATTTTTAGTTTTATTACTTTGGTATTTATTTATTTGCACTTTTATTTATTTTCATGCATTTGTCTTTTAGTCATGTATGCTCATTTTTTCATTTCATATTTTGTGTAGTTATTCATTTACTTATTTTCATATTTTTGTTTCTTTATTATTTGGAGTGATGATTTTTTTTTTTATTGGTGATTAGGTGAAGGTCTTGTCATTTTTTTATCTTTGAGCACCTCTCTTCTCTCTCTTCCCTTCCTTTCCCCCTCCTCTTTTTTTATTGTTTGATAGATTTGCAATCTACCATCTTATGTTCCTTTTTCTCTCTTGCATCCTGGTGATGGATCATGTAGTAAAATCTGAAATGTTGATGACAAAAAATTCTACACAATCAAATCCAAAAACTGATATAGCATTTTTATGGATTGTGGAAATCTAATAGATTTGATTATATGGAAGTGGTCAAATTCAAAGAGGGCCCAAAAGGTCAAGTCATTGATCTTGGATGACAATTGATAAGCTTGTGTGGAATATGCATTGGATTTCACCAAGCCTATCATAGTTATGCTCTGGTTTGTTGATCCAAATGCACCATATTAGAGGGATGTCTATGATGACATGGACACAATGATAGAGAAAATAAAAGTAGTAATATAAAAAGAGAGAATGACCTTGAAGAAACCATTTTCAAGGTGTAATCACTTATTCATCACCGTTGGAACAAGACGACTACACCATTGCGCCTCCTTGCATATGCCCCATCTCCAAGGTACTATAACAACAAAGTACTTTTTCTGCTAAGGAGATTACCACCATATAGAGATTTTAAAATTTCTTTTGGGTACAAGCGTGCATTTAGTACTCTTCCAAGATTCAAAAGTGGAGAAAAATGTTAAGAGAAAATTTGGCTCGTTTGTCTCAAAAAGAAGTCATACTCCTTGTATTGTTAATGACCAATCCAAAATGGTACTACTACATGGTCCCTATTAAAAATTCTATGTACCTCCAACCTCTTGCAATTAAGATCTTCTCATAGGGAATTTTTTTTGTTTTAATGGAATTGGAGTACAAACTCCTTTATCCACTCAAAAACTCCCTTATCCACTCAATGAAGTGTAATCAATTAGCTGCAAAATAAAGATGAAAACTTGGTTTATATTCATTCCAATTTGCATCTTTTGTCACATAAGAATCCCCAATACATGGATGTCGCAGTGAAGCTTTGGAATGTAGCCCCTGAAAGTACCAACTTGGATGCAACCATTGAGGATTTTGCTAGTCACCATGGGTGATGATGATGACATAACTACACATGGTGCATTTAGTGTGATTGGCACTATTGTGGATTCAAATTATTTTGAACTTAAAGTGGCTGAAAATGCAATAATAGATGATTTTTTTTATAATCCTTTTGATGATCAATGAACTACATTGAAAATAAAAGACAATTACCTTTTCTTATTGTTAATTTTGTAATTATAATTATTTTTATTGAATCATGAACCTAGACATATGATGTGGCTTATTTGAATATTTTTGAACTATCAATTGACATTTAATATTTATCTTTAGCATTTGAAAATGATCAATGATGAAATATCATACTATAAAAGATTTAGTTTTTAAAATTCTCCATCTTTCTTTTAAATTTTTTTTTTTTTTTAAAACGTGTACATACCTCCCCCCCCCCCCCCCAAAAAAAAAAAAAAAAATTTGCATTGCCCATGTACAAAGTTCTCGTACCCAAACAGGCCACTTAAATTAAAATCATGGAAATGTTGATCGTATTATAAGATAATAGTGTCATTTTGGGCCCACACATGTATATTTATTGGTTGATTAGACAGTGAATCTAAGCAATGAAGACGAGATATGAGAGGACTTAGAAAATTCTAAAAACATAATCATTACTGGAATTTGTCTTCTATCTATTCTGGATTTGCAAAACTCTCACACCCTTCGGGCTAGAGTAATCATTTACAAATCATTTCATATGTATCGTATTTGATTTAATAAATTTCCTCTTATTTCCCAAAGTCTTGTTGCCCGATCAATATATCTTATTTACAAACAAATGACAATAAAACATTCATGCAGGCAGCAACTAAAAAATTAAGGGATGCAAGCGTCAAAGTTCCTACCTGTTGTGTAATGTTTTTGGATGTAGATTAAGTGGATTGAGATTGCATATAAACTAGTGTGGATAGGAAAAAATAGTTAGTTTGATGTGAAATTAAAGACATGAAAGACATGGAAGGCTATCTATTTTGGTAATAAAGACATGAAAGACATGGAAGGCTATTTATTTTGTTATATTTATTGTATTGTATGTTGGTCTCATTATTGATGGGATTCATGTGAATTATCAATTAGTTAATAACTCTAAAATTTAAAAAATGGGAAAAAGTATATAAGATAAAGCATATATACTGATAAGTAACTTTTCAAATGATGTAACCATCAAGCCACAAACAATAAAATTAAATTGTGTATCGGGATGCCAATAACGATATATAATGAGAGTAGTAACAGAGACTTACGTAAGTAGTTTTTAGGAGATTTGAAAAAAAATTTGAGATAAATTTTCTTATTTGTATGAACTGTTAATTGCATGTTCTATTTAGCATGTGGTAATAAGGCTTAAATAACAACCAAAGAGGAAGTGTAATACATTGTGAATGCCCAGGTCGAGATATAATTGTAATTTGCTGAACATTATATTTAAAAGAACTTCAATTGCAACTTCAATTGCCGTTTCAAATTTGGTTGGTATTTTATTTTCTGTAAAACTATTTTTATTCTTCAACATCTACTGTGTAAATCTATGGAAATTTTTCTTCTACAAAATCATCTTTCACAAATAAAGTCCAAAATATAATTGTCATCATTTGTTATAATTTCTATCCAATAAATCGAGACATATAAGTTTCAAAAAAATACATGGAATGAAAAATTTGAATCAGTGAACTTATTAGTATACTCTTTGTCCATTTCTTCAAGAGTTTCCTCTTTGAGACCAAACCCTTTTCTGTTATAATTATCTTTTCTACTCAAAGTCCTCCTAAAGGTATTAGTATCAAATTCCTCAATAGTTGAATCCACAGTACTATCAGAAGAAGCATGTCTAACTTTTGTGCGCCTAACTTTCAAGTTTGTGAAAACACCCAATTTTGCACCCAACGTGGCTGATGAATCCCTTTTGGTTCTGATTGAATTGCCCTGACGATTGATTATACCCATAGGCGCTGGTAATGGTACGTCTGGCCTGCCTACTACACGAATAGTGCTTCTGCAAGCCTATCTTTCAAATTTTCAGAACCAGAGAAATCCCAGCCAATGATTTTGTGGTAAAAATTTATCAAAATGATTTGACAAATGCAAAGTTGAGGAACTCGCTAAGCTTCAGATATCTTCTGAATAATCGTTTGATTAAATAAAATAGAAAGCATAGTGATATAGCTTCAGAATGTCCAAAATGTGATTTTACATTTGTGGGTGGTATGGAACCAATTTCCTCAATCATGGATTGATATGCTAATCTGTTTTCTGGCAGGAGAGGTTGCAGGTGGATTGAATGTAGTGACTGAGAAACACCCATTTTTTAACTGGGTGATGAAGGTTAGGCACATGATTTCCATTGTTCATTTTGGCAATCTTCTCTTTCAGATGTTTAATCTAGTTATAGAAACCATTGAAGTCGTTAGGTTTGTAGGTACAATAAATGATAATATGAATACTGAAAAATATTTGAATTCAATAAATAGAAAAACATACAGCTGAGAGAAAGAAGAAAAGAACCTACAGGCTCATTGGTTGACAGTGGGGTTGATGCTTGAATAAGTCATGTAACTGTATTCTATGGATATATGCAACATGTGTGTGAAGGATATTATGAATTTGAAATCAAGTATACATAGTAAGAATGGAAGAACTAAAGTAATTGTTATCATTAACATTGTGAAGAATTAAAAAATAAAGACAAAATTGAAAAGACTTGAGTGAACGATGAAATAAACCATATAAATTTAGAAATCATACAAATCAATGTCTGACTGTGAATTACGCTTGTAGGCATTTATTTTACAATTGTCAAACCGTTATCAAGTTTATTTGATTATGTTATTTTTGTCCATAGAGCTTTCGAATTACTATATTGAAAAATGTTAATATGAAATGAGGCATTTTTTGTTTATTTTTTAAACATTTTTTTGTTTTTATTTGTTGAAGATTTGGAAAACTAAATCGGTTAAAAACATAATGCTCAAATTTAAATGAAGATTCAGCTTCAAAGGTTTTTAAAAATGTTGATACCTAGTTTGCTGAATGTAGAGATTTATTAGGCTTGGCATTCTGGTCCATATGAACTGATTGGCAGTCATCCTTGGAGGTGTACCCTCTTTTTGTACTGTCTCATACAAATACAAGGGAAAGCATTAAGACAGAGAATCTAAGGTTGAATATTTGTAGTAGATGCAAACACTAACAACTCAAACCTTGAACTCCACAGTGCTGTTATATTTTCATCTGTCTCAGAAGGGTCTGTCAAAGATACAGCCTAATTAGAAGAGGTTTTTAAAATGTATTTTATTGCAAACACACCTTTAATGGACACATGTTTTCCCCCTGTTCAATAAAAAATAAAGAACAATTCAAATGAGACATTTTAGATAATGTTCAAAGTTCAATATTGCAGCCAATTTCTCCAAATTTCAAAACATAAACACCAAAGGTTTTAAGGAAAAAATCATCTCAGAGTTTCTTGTTATATGCCATTTATAGATATTTAGGTTTTGTAAATTCAAGCATGTATGTAGGCAAACTGGTGAACTTTGACAGAAAGATAGGGTGCATGGTGACCAAATGGAAATGAGGAACATGATCATAGAGGAAAAAATAAGACCTATATATCCTTCAATCTAGAATGTTGAGAAACGGATGGTTGTTCAAAAAACATAAAGGTAAAAATCTCTTATAAATATGTTTGGAAAAATCTTTTTTTGAGAGCTAGAACAGAAAAAGGTGAAATGCAAAACTCATTTCTAAGTAATTACTGGTACTTGGAAAGAATAAAATGTAATAAATGCAATAAATTTGAAGACATTTGCGATTCAAGAACTACAGAATCAAAATCATTCATGCAGTTTGGCTTGTGAAAAAAAAATCATTCATATTGCTTGAAATAATTTGTTTAGCCTATTAAATATTCAAATCAAAGAATGACATGAGAATTATATTTGGAACCTTTATTTTAGACAGCCAGTTGTGATGTCTGTATAAAATGCATTCCATGTGCACCATGGAAACCAGATTAGCATGCAAGGCAAGTGTAGGTGAAACATTTGATGATTAATATTACAAAGAAGAAAAGATGAATGAAATAACAGTGTAACAAAAAATAGTGAAATATATTTCATTAGTAATTACAAACCTGTAAGCTACTATTGCACTCAAATAAATGTAATAACTTCATATGGATATGTTGTAGCATGAAGAAAAGCTGAATGAACCTAGAATAAAGCATTTAACAATCTTGCAAAATAAATCATTGATGGTGTCTGCAATCATCAGAAGATAGGAAAGCAGAGAACTAATATAATTAAAATGATGAGATGTAAGATTTAAACAAGAAATGCACAAATGAAAAATACTTACTTGTGCTAGAAGATGTTGGAGAGGAGTTTAAGATGGAAAACCGGATATGTTATAAGTACCTCAAGGGATGTCCTGCATGTCACAAAGAACAACAAATGTACTTGTACATAGAGAGATAGATTTGAATGATAGACAAGCGTGTATTAATGTGAATTGGTTTGGCAATGGTCATTTTTTCTTGTCTGTTGACATATGTTGTTGGTTTTAAAACTGGAAGCTATGTTGGTGGAGACACATTATATTTGAGTATAAAGATAAAATTGAAATTTAATTGTGCAGAAAGTAATATGTTGAAAAGATCATGTGAAATATATGTAAATGATAATATTATAAGGTGCACAAAGTGACATCTTCAAAATAATAGAGCAAGTATATGTAAATATTGAACTATTGAAAACAAGAAAACTATTGTATGTAATGTTGTCGTCAAGTACAAAACAACCAAAAATACAATGTGGTTTTGAGCTTGAAGAGCGTTTTGAACATAACGTTGAAGTAGAAAAGTATTTGTCTATTACTTTTTAACGACAAAATTTTGTATGTGGAAACTGGAAGGAAATATAAGCATATAGAACGATTGTTGTTTGGCACAAAATGTATGGATGGTTCCTTCTATTTTTAATATTCTCCCCCAGCACAGTAATGTGGTAATTGCAAAAAAGTTAGAATTGTTTAAAAATAAACAATAAAGATTAGTTTGTGTTGCATAAAGACGTACAATATAATTACCTTTACATAAGAGGTTTCAAACTATTCTTCAAGCATGTAGGCACGGGTGATCATGTTGTTTTGGTTGAGAGTGAACTTGCCTCTCATTGAAGAGTCTCGCAAAGTGAATATAACTTCTGATTTGTCATTGATGTAGTTTTCATAAGTCATGTTTTTTAGAGAAGGCCAGATCTGTTCAATGATATTTTTTTCTGCAAAACAATGAATTGTTTAATTGTTGTTGCTTGTAATAATTGTCTTGATGTGTAGAGAGTAAACGTAGGCGACCTATTTGTTTCATGTGCTGCAATGAGTTGTTTCTCCATCTAATGTGTCGTAGCTGTCAAATCTGTAATTGCATTCTGGACAATGAGCATGAAAAGGATTGGAATATGCATTCGTGGATTTTAAAACTCCAAGAACCTGGAAGAAACATGACAGTATTATTATTGTAAGGATGAGATAAATTATATAATCAAATGTGAATGAAGTATTAAATACTTGCCTCAAATGTTGTGTGGAGTAGTCCATGGAGTCTTTGCATTGTTCTTTTATCATTGAGTTTGCAAATATATGTGGACAAAGTTGTGTGTAGTGCATGTTTTTTATCAAGCTTTTTTGCAATATTTCTGAATAGCGAGGATGGAATTTGTTGGCTTTGCAATTGTTCTTGTATTTGAAAGTATGATTGGGCAAAATTGCTATGCATATAGAGTTGTTGTAGAACAATAAAATTAGACTCTTTTTGTGCAGAGAAAGAATTAAAAATGAAAGTGTAAATAAGAAAGCAAGTTGAGTGCATGGGTTTGTCGGTGCTTTGTCCATGTCAGTGTGGCCATCCTTCATGTACAGTATGTATTGAGAGCCTTTTCTATTTGTTCCTACAACCACTGCACATATAGTTCCAATAGGGAAATCACTTGTACTTGTGAGGAGATTCTTTATAGTCGTCCCTGGAATGAACTTATATTCATTTGAAAGTGTTGAAATTGGTTCAATTGTGCTTGATTCTTTTAAAAGTAGTATGCAATCAGAATCTCCGCGATCATAATCTATTTTAGGTGCAATTTCAAATCCTGTTATTTCTATTGATGTCCCTGGTATTATTTTATCCTCGAATTTGTGAATGAGGCCACCTCCTACATTGAGTGTTATTGTCATTTATGCTTTGGAATCTGTCAGATCAGCACACAAAACTTTTTTTTTTTTTTGTTACTCTATCAAGGACAACTTTGTATACAACTAGCACATCACCTTCAAAAGTCACCCCTGCTTTCTTGGCATTTAAATCTTCAATTGTTATGGGGCTTGGAGCATTTAGTTTTCGCCTGGTACAAATGGCGAAAGATGATGTTGAGTTTTTAGATTTGTTATAGAATGTACAAAATGAAAATATTTAATGTATTTACCTTTTTGGTACATTCTCTTCTTTTAATTTTGCCTCACTTGTTGCTTTAGTTGTATCCATTCTGGCTGCAATAAAGTAACATTTAAAATCATATATTTTTACTGAAAAGCTATATTTTCTTATAATGCACGTGTTGGAGGATAGGCCTGAATGTGTTATGGTTGACAGGTAAAGTGAATTTTTATAAAAGTTGTAAGGTGGTCTATCCAATATGCTTCTGTTTTATAAATGGAACATATATTTGTTGTTGAGTTTGTCTAGATATGGTCAATTAGTGGTTTATTTGTACTATGTGTTTCATTTAAGATGAAATGTATGTTGTATTGTTGTATTTGTTTTAGGAGTCTTGTTTTAGTTGTGTTTTCTCTACACATGTCAAAATTGAAATCACCTAGAATGAAATGTGTTTTTATTGAAGGCAAATATGTGACTATTTCAGTCATGATATTGGTGATCTCTGCAATCGAAGCATTGGGTTGTGCATAAATGTTAGAAACATTGAAATCATTGGTATGGTGACACAATGTTAATGTTATGGCTTCAATATTTTTTTTCCTTTGTTGTTGTATATTCAAGACCAATAGATTATTTGCCACAAGAGTTGTGATGTCATGTATATGATACATTGTGTAAGTCTTGTATTTTTGGAGAAGGGTATTTGTATTTGATGGAAGTGTGTGGACCTCTTGCAAGCATAAGATGTCAGAGGACATAATATCATGGTCATTGACAATATCATCAATATGGGCTTTGAAGCTACGAGTGTTTAAGGTGCATAATAGTATGTGGAATGCATGGATTGAGCAGGTTGCATCGCTTTCAAGTTTCCATTGCACATTTGATTGAAGCCGAGACATTTCATGGTATATCTTTTCTTCCACTTCAAAGTTTTTGGGGTGTAGAAGTTTTATTAGAAATAGTGATTCAATGGTTCTTGTTCGTGAAAGTGTTGTGTATGTTAGGCCATGTTGCGTAATGCCACTTGGATCGAATGCAAGACCTTGCATTGTGAGGCCTTGTGATCGATGTATTGTTCGAGCGCATGCGATTTGTATTGGGAATTGTTTTCTTATTCTAATGTTTCCGCTACAGAATATTTTTGGTATGGGTCTAGCAATTCGAAATATGGGAACTCAATGTCTTTCAATGTCTTGAGTATAGTACTGAGGTAGTTTATTTCTTTATTGTGTACTTATTTTGGAGTCATTAAATTCAATCCAAACTATATCAAGGTCTTCTTGTCTTGTATATGTCTTGAATATCCCATCGGACCCATTTACAAGTCCATCTTCTGTATTGTAGTTTCCTCCAATAATCTCAGTACGAATGTTATATTTCAAAATTATTTGGGTTGGTAGAGTTGCTGCATGGTTGTATACTCATGTTGCACTGTAGCTATTATCTTCATGGTCAATTGCATCTAATACAGTCAAGTTCCTAGAAAGTATAGATAACATATTATTGTTGTATGCATCAACATCCTTTCTCCTATAAAATAGATAGGGAAATATTGGGTCAATGGGTGGTGGTCATAAGCAACTTTGATTGAGGTATTCAATGTCATCTATTGTTTGTAGGCCAACTCATATTCTGTTGAGAATTGAGATGAATTGGTCATCCTTTTGTTGCATTATTGTAGTCAATGAGTAGCACTTTACATTGTCTCTCCAAAAATTGTAAGGCATTAACTCTGTCGAGTTTGGTTTGTTGTCAAATACAACTGCATCAAGTATAGGGAGGGCTTGATAGAAGTCCCCATAGAAAATTGTATCGAGGTTTCCAAAGCACAAAGTTGGCAATTGCATTATATCACGTAATCACTTGTCTATGTAGCGCAGGAATGTTGAACCTACTAATGAAATCTCATCAATAAGGAGTACATGTAATTGATTGTAATTCTTTGACATTGTGTCGAGTGTTTCAGTGCTAAGTGGGACAAATTCTGATTTGTTGAAAGGTATGTGAAATGTTGAATGCAATGTTGTTCCACCAATATTGTAGGTTGCTTTCCTTGTATATGCAGTTACAAGGCCTTTAGGTTTATCTGGATCATTATGAATGCAGTTGTTGTAAATGCGGATAAGGGCTTGGTAAATGGTTGTTGCAATGAATGTCTTGCCAGTTCCGGCCCCTCCTATCAAGAACAAATGTAATGGAGTGTTCAAGTCCTTTAACTTTTTAAAAACAATGTCCTTAACAATTTCTTGTTGTTCTCTATTTAACTTTCTTCTCAATTCAAAATAGTCATTGTTGTCCATAATATGCGGGTGTCATGCGATTTCAAATGCTTTTGGGGATATGTTCTTTAGGGTCTTTTGAAAGGTGGTATGCACATCTTCTTGTATGTCATATTGGTCTATTTGTTTAGAAATGTTGTCTTCTCTGAGCATGTTCGCAGTATGTTGGTCAATTTTGTCTAGTTCTTCAATGGCTTTACAATATTACCTCATGCAGGATTTGTGTTATAGAAGAATTGTGTGCGATTGGTTAGGATTGTCGGTTCATTGTGCAAATAGGCATTCTCCCAAGAGTCAAAATTATGTTTCAATGTATCCTCTTTTATTATAAATGGTACAAATAGTAGTAATTGCTCTCTACAGTGATTTTCTAAGTCCATGTGTTTGTTGAAGTTAACAAAACATATAACTTTTGGTTTGCTTTTGTTTTTTAGTTTACTTCCATCTTTTTTATACTTAGACACAAATTCTGCAAGACATATGTTTAAAATATTGTGTGGGTGTTTTAAGTAGTAGTCAACTAGAGATTTGCACATTATGTTTTCTGAGTCATCTGATTTTTTATTTAACTGTTTGACATATTTCAATATAAACGTATGGTCGTTGTCTGATCTAGTGTCAATAAATATGCATTTTCTAGAGCTGTAATTTAGTGGGAGCGAAAGAGAAAGATGAACAGCTTGTTGTGATGACATTTGTTGCAAGTTCAATAAAGCATTCCCAAGATTTGATATCATCTTTAGTGCATCTATATTGTCTTGTTGATGATCTTTGTGTATTCTCTTAAATGCATTTGTCATTGATTTATCGACTTTTTCCATGTAGGAGCTGCAGGACATTGCTGCAGCATATGCGTTCAGAACAAATTGTGCATCTATATTTGCTCTTCATAGTTGTGGAATTTTTTTCGCAAAGCTATTGTTTCATATTGGGGAAGGCTTTCTTTGAAGATAAAGGGTTGGTTTATTGATGGTTGATCTTAAGCCATTACGTATTCATCTTCACTAATTTCCATTTCATTCAAGAAATTTTGAAATGTAAATGTAATGTCGTAGCTTGCTTTTTGAAGTTTGGAAAAGATATTAGTCGCACTTGAACGTATGGTTTCACTTGCATCAGGTAATGGTTCAAGTATGGTAGTTTTTCTAATTGGCGAGAATGGGAAATTGTATCTACAGTGCATATTTTTGGATTTCTTGCATTGTTTTGTATGGTGATGCTTATGCAATAGTGATATGTCTGATTCTAAATCTTTTGTGTCACATGTAATATATTTGTCAACGAAGGCTATAATGCTTATATTGCTTTGTCTGCCATAAATTGGTGCATTCTCAACCCATATGAGGAAATGGTCATGTTCATTTCCATGATTTTGGAATTCAGTCACCGAGAAGTAGTCCAATACATTTCCAAAGAAATAGCAATCTATAAATATCAATCTTTTTAGCGCATTTATTCTATGTTTATAATATCGCGTACAAGTTATTGGGTCTTTCTTGATTAGTTGGTATGTATCAGTTTCATTACTGATACTCAAATTTTTTGTTTTTGATGAATTGTAAGAGTTGTGTAGTTCTTGAAGTGTGTTTTTTAAAGCTAACCAATTTTGTTCTGCACTAGTAAAGGTCAACAAAAAGGTTGGGGGTCCTAGTTGTCGTATCATTGCAAATACATTTTTTTAAAGTTGTTGTGTATAGTCTGGAGATATCCTTATTCTTTTAAAGTCAACATAGCCAATATCTAATTTTAGTATTTTTTCAAGATTTGGTTTATGTTTGACATCCTTTGCTAGTAGTTTTCTTCCTTTCAATTGGCCTTTTCGAATTCTTATACACATTGTGGACAATACTTGTTGGATGAGTATCCTAACTGTTTTGAAGAATAAGTTGGTTGTGTGATATGAAAAATGTCTTTGTGAATTTGTTAATTCCTATTGTGTTATTTTGTTGTAGCTAAATTTTTTTACGATATCATCATCATGCGGATTGCAAAATAATAGTGTTGGAAAATTCATTTCTTCGGCATATTTGTCTTTAAATATTCCAATAGGGTATTGGTTTTGGGCAGGTGCAATTTCTACTATTTTGTCTTGTATTTTATGTATATTTATGGATTCAGTGAATCCATGTATCATGGTTTGAGATGCTTCTTGTTCAATGTCACTATCTGACTCTAGCTCAGTTGTTGTGAGTTCAATATTCTCTTGGGCCTCATTATTGGTTTGGAGAGCTTGTTTCCAATTTTCATTGAGTTGCACATCATGCATTTTGTAGAGTGCAGTCTTTATCAATTCTTGAAGAGCTTGCATGACCAAATTTGGGCGCACCATGCCTTTTTGGAAGGCATTTTTATATTCCAAACGTCTTTTCAGGGACACAACAATTGTCGTTGTAGTAGTGATTGATTGAGGGCTAGATGTTTGTACAATGTTTGTGTCAATGGGAACATTAATGGTTCAACCAGTTAGGCCCATTTGAGATCTTTTGTATCCTAGTTCCCAAATATGGGCAAATGCAATTCGTAGTGAAACAAGTCTCTCTTCTAATTGCGTTAACATTTGTACACAGTGCAATGTATTGTTGCTTCTTATATTATGCGGCGTAGCATACTTGGGAAGAATATAATGCTTTAGTGCAATATTGCATGTTTTACAAATTGAATTTGATAATGTATTGTCACTTGATTTCACTAGCCTATAGTATGCTTGTTTTTGTTCATTTTGGAAAATTTTGATGTCTTTCTTGAAACACAACATTTGGCAAATAGTGCATATGTATTTTGGTGTGTCTTCAATTGTTTTTTCGAAGACTTGTATTGGTGAAAGTTTTTTTTTTTCTCTTCCAAGATAAATATTGTCTTTTTTTGCAATTGCAAAAGGATTTAATATTGTTTGATTTGTCATGTTGTTGATTGCTTACAAGTAGTTTGTCTACACTGTCAGTCTCAATTGTGAGTTCCATCGATTCATGCTTCTGATTTGTTCTTAGTATTTTTTGAGCTTGCGAAGTGATGTTTGTTGTTCTCTATTGTCTTTTGGATCCATCTCTTTTTGTACTTGGTTTTCATTGGGTTCAATTAACTTTTTGTCCTCTCCAATTGTTGCACTCTGCATGTCATTTTTGTTTTCTATTATTTTTTTAATTGTTTGGAATGTTCTTTGATGTTGGTTTTTTGCATATTGCATTTCGAGATGAAGAAGGGGTTTGGATTAGCATCATGGAAAAGTAGTGAGTATGATTCTGTGTTGGAAGATTTGTTAAAATGCAAGTACTTTTTTCCTCTTGTTAATGACCAAATAGATATTTGTATATTTAACCACTTGGAGGGCTAGAAAATACAAAATAAGTCTCCCCAAAGTCCATTTTGACTATTGTTCATTGTTGATTTTGCAGATAGTCACATTCTCTGTAAATATGTATCTGCGTTTGTAACTTTATGCAACTCATACAAAGTTTGGGGATCCAATTCATGGTTGTAGGAGTCAATTGCATCTGTGTCATGCCTTTTGAGGCAAGTCAAGAAGTAATCAATAGTTCCTTCACGCAATTGATTTGATGTATACCTATTGTTTAGTAACATTTGCAAGGAGTCAAAGAAGCAATCTCCAACATTATATTTGAATGTGCTTGTCCTGTATAGTCCTTCTTTCTTTAGCGCATTATCAATGTCACATTATATAGTTTGTGTTATATTTTTGTGTCTCTACATCTACAATTTCTGCTTTTTGTATACTGAGTTTGTTTGTTCTATCCAATTTTGAGATAGATACGCATGTCTTGTCCTTCTCCATAATGAAAGTGAATTTTTGTTATTCGTAATTGAGATGGCACTTGTGTTATTTATTGTTGTTGAGTTTTTCTAGTACTATGATGTTGGTTGTTCTATTTGAAGAATTGAAAATTGTTGATGTAACATTTAAAAAACCAAAACAATTGTGTAAAGAGTAAGAAAGGATTTTTGTTTATATAAATTAAAGAACTCACTATGTTCCACAGAAAGGAGTCAAATAATGCTACGAAATATATGGTTACAATCTTACCTTGTATTCTGTTGTTGAGCAATTCGGTTGTCTTTTTCTTTATAGGTTTTTTTCGTTAATTTGCAAATGATGATATTGTTGGTTCACCTCGCAAAAGCAAGAAAATTTATTTAGTGAGAGTCGCTTTACAAAATAGGAAATGAAAGCAAAGTACAAGTGGTGTGATGGATGTTACTAATGCGAGCTATCTAAAGATCTATTTTGAACAACATATTCACTGGAATTACAATTATCGAAGAACAGGTGCCACATCTTTCATTTGAAAGTACAAATTTAGTCATATATTTGGGTTGTTTGGATTTCGGTGCAGTTTAGAAATTTTCTCTGGTAATTGCATATCCAAAATTTCTTCTGCTCCAATGTTGAAGTAAATGGTGCCTGTTGTCTGCAAAAATTGCAACTTTCGATTGAAAGATGGGCACCAGTTCTTCTACGCAATTCAAAGTAGTGAGCATTTGTTGTGGGCAGTGTTATAGCCTTAATTATTTTTAAAATTATAGAGAATAATAATTTTAAAGGAATAAATTCAATATGAAAAGAATGGAATTAGCTAAAAGTTAAAACTATGCACCTATGGAATAACAGTGTTGTAAATAGTTGCATATATTTATGTAACAATTAGCATTCTCAAATATAAAGCAAATTTTTATAAGTTTTTGTTTTGCTAATTCTTAAAATAAATGCAAATATAATTAATTGAGATCATCGACGACTACATCCAATGAAAAAATAAATTAACAAAAAGGTATTATCTAATTTCTGAAGTTGACAAGTTAAAAAACAAGAACTTAGGAACCGAATTATTTGAAAGAAAATAACTAAAAGTTGTGGCAATGATAATCATGGCACTTACAACCAAGATCTTCAAGTAGCATTTGACATTAAAGTACGCTATTACAAAATACACTAACTCTTAACTATCAAAAGATCAATGTTCATAGACGGAATGAATGGGAAAAATTAACAATGTTATAATGTGGCTGTATACTATTTAAAGGAATAAATGCAATATGAAAGGAATGGAATTAACTAAAAGTTAAAACTATGTACCTATGGAATAACAATGTTGTACATAATTATCAAAGGAGCGTAGCAGATTTTAAGGACGCCTTCACCCAAATAGTATGAAATGCAATCTGGAAAAGAATCAACTAAGTTCAAACAAATAAATTTAATATGAAAATAATAAAATTAGTTGAAAGTTAAAACTAAGTAAAGATCTCAAGTTTTAAATTGAATAAATAATAAAAATCATGAAAAAATTATTTATCATTTATTAATTATCTAAATTATTTTATATAAAAGAATTACCTATATTTAAATCAAATAATAAAATTATAATTTAAAAATATAACAAAAACTTAAATTATATATAAAATAAATATATAATTAAATAGTAGTAAATATCTATATAAATATCTATATTAATAATATTAAATAGTATATATATATATATATATATATATATATATATATATATATATATATATATATATATATATATATATATATATATATATATATATATATATATATATCCTTAAGTAATTGTAGTTTTGAGACTTACATAGCTTCTGATACATATATATCCTTCTCTCATTTATAAAAACTTTATATTTCACATATCATTGTCTTTCTTGTTAATAATGAAATTGTATCAAAATAATTAGGTTACATAATAATTATTTTTAAAAAAATTCAATAAAAACTTTTAAAACAATGTTGCAAACTTTTAAAACAATATTGAAAGTTTCAAATAATAATTGTGCATAGAAATCAACTTTGGACCTACAAAATTGTATAAACTGCATAAAAATCAATTTTCAACCTAGAAAATTGTAATAAGAAATTGCATACGTTAAGAATGAAAGAATTACTACACCAAATTTGATGTTCAAAGTATTAGTTATTGATGACATGTAATAATATTCTATACAACAACCAGGTTGTTTTATTTTTATATCAACATTTAGAAATATTTTAAATAGAAATATTAATAATAAATTTTAAATATATAATAATAATAATAGTAATATTGAAGTTATTATAAATTTTAAAGTTAATTATTTAAAAAATAAGTAAAATATCTAATTATTTGATATAAATTTAAATTTGTTTTTGAAATTAAATTTAATGTTTTATTAAATGTAAAAACTATTTTTCAAATAAAAAACAAAACATAAATGTATTTAATTATTTTTAATCAAAGATCAAATTTGAAAAATAATTATTTTAATTAAATTAATTATTTGATATAATTATAAATATAATTTTTTAAATTCAATTTTAATATTAAGATATGTAAACATTTATTAAAAAATAAAGCTAACAAAAAAAAATTAATTTAAAAATCACTTTATAATTGAAATAAAAATCTTTAAAGTTTTTTAACTTACAAGTTAACCGGCAAAAATGTTGCAATGCTTTGTAGCATACGTTGCAATATCATTAACATGTGAAGCTTTTTAAGGCCTCCACGCTAAACTCAATTTGGAATAAACAAAAAAAAAAATTGCAAAGAAATGAAGATTTCTACGACGAAGAAAATCAGTATTACTTCATCGTTGCTTGCCAGCGATATTATATTTTTTATTTCTTTTATATGGTTCCGCTCTAACGCATTTAATCATATTAATTGATATGTTTGAAAACTCTAGGGATTTCTGAATTGCATGCGGTTTACAGCTGTCATTTTAATTGCATGTGGCTTACAGCTGTCATCTGTACTCAGTGTACAAATTTATTGATTTTTCTGAAATGATTTTTATTTTTTTCATTGCCTTTTTCGCTCACAGCCAATAAAATTGTCAATAAATCATATTATTTAAACTCTTAAAATATGTTAAAATGATCAAACTTTAGAAAATAGAAATAGTCCAAAAAATCTGGAAGTGATGCTGTCAAGGTTTCTCTTGGCCTTCTTGGAGTCGTTTCTCGGGTAGTACTGTAAGCCGTCCAAAACAAGTAATATATTTAAGCATTATTGATTAGGTTGTTACCGATTTCATTGTTTTGACTTTTGAGCAAAGATTAAATTACAATTCAAATCACTCTCAATATATCTCATATCTGCTGTCAATTATCTACGAGATACAGAGAAATGCTTAATAAATTATTGATTTAATCTTTTAATATGAAAAGTTCGTACTGTGTTACGTTTTACTATATACTAATTTCCCTAATATATTTTAATTGCCTAACACTGAATATTATTTAATTCACGTTTACCATGTTTAGGATTTGTGACATCTAGGTAAGACAACTTATAACTTTTACTAGATTTGACAAGTGCAAGTAACACTACAGTTGCAGCAGATGTTCAAAAGGTCCATCACAAACGTGAAAAAGGATGAGCAAGACTTAGAGAGGAGTATAGCGGAGTTTGGAAGAACACACGAATTTGGAGATGTGACATGGTATCCTGGACAGCGCAAGGTTGTTTACAGAATAGATGGTAGAGTTCCTCTAAAACCAATCTGGAGATGGAGTCAACGATTTTATTGGCTTTCGCCAAACATTAACAGCAGGCTTGGCCATCACCCATTCAGCAGGTAAAATGCTCGAGCCTAGTCGCATATGTTATATTATATTTTTTTTTAAATTATTTGTGCAGATTTTAAAAATTAAATATTCCAAAAAAACATGAAACCGAAACCCAGAAGAAATAAAATTCACCCCTAAACAAAAACAAGCAAAAACTTAGACCACGGCAAACTGCGTAGAAGTCAAATTTCTCTGCTAAAAAAAAAATGAATTAAATCTACTGGGAAATTCTTCTGTTCGGTGATCATGGGTGCGGAGAGGCAGGTATCAATATTCATAAATGAAAGAATATGATAAAGACAAACCAATCCACCATTGGGCTTCTTACACGCTGTAGAAATTTCTTGTTGAAGGGGAACTCGAAAGATTATAATCATCGGATAGTCAAAACTATGCCAAATCAAATAACTAAGGAAAATGTGCAAATAAAAGCAATTCAGAAACAAATACTCAAAAATTTCAAAATCCCTGTTTACAGTGAAAATATTCTTCCAACTAAAGACTTTAGATGGAACAGAAGCGAAAATCATCCTTTGCGAATTTCCGAGGGCTACGAAGAATCAAATGCAGAGAAGAAGAAATGAAGAAGAAATGGTTCCGCTCTAACACATTTAATCATATTAATTGATATGTCAGAAAACCCTAGGGATTTCTTAATTGCATGCGGATTACAGCTGATTTTAATTGCATGTGGCTTACAGCTGTCATCTGTACTCAGCCTATAAATTTATTGATTTTTCTGAAATGATTTTAATTGCATGTGGCTTATAGCTGTCTTCTGTACTCAGTGTACAAATTCATGTGGCTTACAGCTGTCTTCTGTACTCAGCGTACAAATTTATTGATTTTTCTGAAATGATTTTTATTTTTTACATTGCCTTTTTCACTCACAGCCAATAAAATTGTCAATAAATCATATTATTTAAATTCTTAAAATATATTAAAATGATCAAACTTTACAAAATAAAAATAGTCCAAAAAATCTGGAAAGTTGAGTTGATTGGTCAATTATATGTTTTTTTTGGACGTGAACTGAATGCAATAGTTACCTGCCATACGCGGGAACTAATAAGTGGAGATCCCAAACTGCCGTTTTTGGCCATTGTTAAGAGAATCTAACAATGTAACTGTTAAGGCTTTTAAATCTACAAAAGGAGGGATGCTCTCTTCATTTAGATTAATGTTGACAAACGAATGCTGAAAGCCCAATTCAGACGCCTATCTACCTAGAGGCTAGGACCAAATGTGCAGATACCCATTCTTATCGGCAGAAACCAATGGCTTCCCAGCATTATTCCATGTGCATGCCACAACAGAAGTAGAGTGCCCTTTAAGTGTACTCATAATAGCAGCTGAAGACCTGGACCAAACATATACCGTGCCATCAGTAGAACCCGCTGCCACATAATTGTCATCAGTACTGATGCACGAACGGCTCCAGTTATTAGCCACTCTGTGACCCTGTGCTCTGAAAGTTGAACAAACTT
This sequence comes from Chamaecyparis obtusa, assembly GCA_027943335.1. NCBI lineage: Eukaryota > Viridiplantae > Streptophyta > Pinopsida > Cupressales > Cupressaceae > Chamaecyparis > Chamaecyparis obtusa. The sequence continues at coordinate 75,622 of BSBK01000745.1, read as the reverse complement.
CCAACGATCGAACATCAAAAAGATTGTGCAAGTTGTCTCGGCCACTTGTGAGAACAAACTGACCATTGCGTGACAAAGTAACCGATGTTATACCAGAAACATGAGCGGCAACTTCATTGACTAACTTTCCAGTCCGTGTATCCCAGAAACGAAGATGGCCATCCACGTGCCCTGAATATATGTGTTGCCCATCTGCAGTTAGGGACACAGAATTGCAGTTGCTGTGGCAAATGATGGTGTTTGCCACATACCCTTTGTGAAGGTCCCAAACCTTTATAGTCCGATCATAAGCAGCACTTACAGCTTTCCTATTTGATAATTTGCTGACGTCTGTAGCACAAACCTTTTCCAAATGACCTGTTAAAGTATGAGCAATACGACCAGACTGCACATCCCAAAGATACAATTTGTGATCACTGCTAGCTCCTAGGATGAATTTATTATCACCGGAGACACCAAGATCCAAAACAGCACCAAGGCAACCATGTAATGTACTTATCAAGGAACCTGAATTTATATCCCATAGTTTAACTAGCATATCTTGCCCACCAGTGATTAGCCTATCACTATTGTTTTCAAAAAGCAAAGAATGGCAGCCACCTTCATGGGCATGGACAGTATGTCTTGTCGAAGATGGTATACTTGACTCTACATAATCCTCAAGTCCCAACTCACTCTGCCGCACAATTCCATCCACTTGCTGCCGTGCTGATTCTTCTATGCTGCTAGCTTTAAAACGATTCATCATATCTTCATACATCGCATTGGCCTGGAAACAACACAACTAATCAAAATTCTGAACGAGAACAACAATATTGGTAAACTATAAGTTCCAATGACAATAAGTTCATCTTCTTAGTTTTTAGAAAATACTAGTTTCTTTCACAATCTCTGCTTCAATAAAATCTTGGTAACAGTTTTCAATCAATCTTTAAAACTCAAATCCACCATGGAAAGGATTTCATAACAATGCATATAAACACAAATTTCAATTGAGCCCTGCAAACAGTGCACGCCTGATTTTTTAAATAGTGGACAATTGAAAATTATATGCATTCTGGGTAGACATTTTATCCACGTGAAATCCAAAGAGTACTTACCCATTAATCCTTGCAGGATTTATAACGTAGCAACTTCGCTTATTATTGTTCCTCACACTAAGAAATACTAATGTCTGGGGTGATCTCTAAAGCTTGAGAGAGACGGGAAAGACATTAAAGTCAACTGATTTTGATTTAGCAGTATGCACCAAATTCTATTTTAATAAATGCCTCCCATGTTCTTGTAACCTGCGTGGTGGATGGTTACAAATACAAACAGTTGTGGCAAGTCAGTCCAACCAAAATATCAGCTCTATCAGATGATAAATCCAAGCTTTGATTTAGCATCATGCACCAAATTCTATTTGACATATGCCTTCAAAACATCTGTTCAATCAGTATTTTTTAAAATTTATTTGTTCTAAAAATATTATATTTATTAAAAAGATGGCTTGGCCTCTGCGCATGCGCGAAAAGTGTTCTGCTAAAGTTTTTAACCGGCGCTCTGATTTTTCTAAGGGTCCTCACGCCTTTTCTCCCTTTAGTTTTGGAGCATCTTCTTCCCCTTTCTCTGGTGGCGTGAGCTCCTTTGGTACCAAGGGTCTCAGGTTTTTTTCTTCCCCAGAAACCCATCCTTTAGCCTGCTCTCGGAGAAACGCAGGTATCTTCACGGTTAATAAATTGAATGATCAATTTGATTTCTTTGCTAGAACGAAATATGCTAGGGTTTTACCTTTTTCTGATTTAAAAGATGTTGATAGGAATAGGGTTAATTACAGCATTTCCCCCATGATTAATAATCCTTCTGAGCACAGTTAGCCTCTTAAATCCACCATTGCTCTGGACTCGCTTCAAGTTAGTAAACCAACTTCCCCTAAGAGCAATCCTAATCCTTGGATTGAGGTAAGAGCCAGAAAACAGCTTAGTATGAAGAAGCCTGGGTCTCAGATAGGGCATCCACATTCTAACCATTGTTTAGCCCCTCTTTCTACAGAAAATAGATTTTCTCCTTTGCAACAAGGGGAATCAGAACAGAGAATCCCTGACACAAATAACCCTCATCCTACATCCCTCCAATCGATACCAGCATATTCTCCTCCCCACCATAGGCCAAAATCTGATAACCCCTCTAAATCTTTGGCGATCATTGAGGATTCGGTCACCCTTAATATCCTAGATGATTCTATAGAAAAAAAGCAAGAAATATGCAAATCGTTAGGGCTCTTTTTAAGGTGGAATGGATACGGGGTTCCGTCCTCAAAAATCGCAAAATGGTTTAAGGACAAATTCCCCAACAATGTAAGTACGGCATTACTTTCAGAAGAATTCATTTATGTAAAATGTAAAAATCAGTTATTAAAAAACAGTCTTTTAAAAGGAGGATGCCCTAACTTTAACAATATTAGCTTCTCAACTTTAGAATGGTCTCCTTTGTTCAGTCCAAGTAATTAGTCGGAATTCCTGGTAGAAAGGGTGGTCCGAATCCCGGATCTTCCCATTGAATTAAGAAACGAACATTACCTTAGGAAAATTGGTAACCTATTAGGGAAATTTGTGGGCTTTGTAAATTATGAACCTAAGCAATCAGAGAATGTTATCATTGTCCGTATGAATATTAAAATTAGATCCCTTAAAAATATTCTGATCAGAAGTAAAAGTAATAGCTTCTTGATCTCTCCTATCCTTATTCCCAAAATTATAGAGGCTAAGGAGGAAGATACATAACCCTTTATTAAACCCAATCCTGCTGAGACATCTGTAGGTAATGTAGTTAACAAGTATCCTGGGAAGTCAGTTTGTTTTCTTGACAATGTAGGGGGTTTAGCTATTAAAGATTCTTTGAACCCTTGTATGGAAGAATTAGAAGAAAGAGAAATAAGGGGATCCAGCATCCCCCCAGCATCTCCAAACCCTGTGGAGATTGCCATTACTCTAGCTGAAAATAGAGATTTAGGACTCCTGAATACCAATTGTAAAACGAATGATGGAAGTTTGGAGGATATATCAGTAGAAGAGTATAAGCAATCCCTGGAGATTATCCTAGCTCAGGCAGAAGACATGAGTAGAGAAGTTAGTAAAGAATTAAAAAACATCAATAAGGATGGGGTAGAACATTCTGGTTTAGATCCTTTGGTTAACGATTGGTTTTCCTTAGGAATTGATTCTCATGTTGTAAATCCACCAGATCAAGAGGAAATGGGTAAACAGGAGCAGGTAATCATGGACGAAGGCCCTCCCCTACCAATAGGATTAACTAAGAGTGTCTCTGGAAATTTTGAGGATTTAATTAGGATAGAGTCTGATCTCTGTAGCAAGGAAATATCAGATTTGCCGGGGTGGGATAAGATAGCAGAAATTTCGGAAATAGGAGCCATAAATGAATTCTTAGTTCTAGATCTAGATATCTTGGAAGATAATGATAGGAAAAGGGAAGCAAATAGAGAAATTGTTGTAAAAATCTTAGAATCTATGGATTGTGAAGACTCAGAAGTAGAAAAGGTGGCTTCCTTAGAAATTAAATCCATTAAGCTTCAAAAGCTAGGATTAGGTATGAACAATTTAGGCAAAGACTTCCGGACAATGCCAAACTGGTCAAATCTAGAGGTAGAAAATCTCTAAACCAGCTAAGAGATAAGGAGGGTCAAGCTTTAGGTCAAGTTAAAATCACAGAACTTTTGAATGCGGGGAAGGGGAAGTTCCTTCCCAACCAACCATGATGGTCATTACATGGAATGTTAGGGGCCTTAATGCCCCTAACAAACAACACCTGTTAAAAAGGCAATTATCACTATTTGAGTCAGATTTAGTTATAGTTCAGGAAACTAAATTAGATAAGGAAGGGTATGTCTCCCTGAAAAGAAAACTAGGCTTGTGGGAGATTTGGGGAACACCTTTGAATGGATCCTTGGGGGTGTGGCAATGTTATGGAATCCTAGATATTGCAATATCGATCCTCTCAGCGAATGTGGTAATTGGATAGGAGGAAGAGTCAAGAGTATCAAAAGCAGATTACGTTTTATATTAATAAATATTTATGGCCCCATATTTCTTCATGAGAAAAGAAGAATATGGAATGAGATAAAAAAAAATTATTAACATGCATAATAATGAGAATATTATCTTAGGAGGAGATTTTAATTCTATCAGAGAAGAAACTGATAAAACAGGGGGTTCCAAGAAAATGACTCAAACTAATTTAGAATTCAAAAACTGGCTTAAAGATATTAATGTTATAGAGGTTAGGACAAAGAATGGAGCTTATACCTAGTCAAATAAAAGGGCAGATGTAAATTTAATTGCAGAAAAATTGGATAGATTCTTTTTTATTGGCAATTTGATGAACTTTGACTTTGGTATGAATGCGTCCATTCAGCCTTCATCCGGATCCAACCACTTCCCTGTAGCCCTTAATTGTATAGAACCTAACCTCCCAAAGAAAAACTCCTTTAAGTTTGAAAAAATGTGGCTAGTGGATGAGAACTGTGTAAAAAACATAGAGAAATAGTGGAAGGAAGCTAGCTTTAAGGGCTCTAAAATGTATGTGATTAATCAAAAATTGAAATTAATTAAAAGGAACTTAATTACTTGGAATAAAGAATGCTTTGGGAATATTTTTGAGAAGAAATTAGAAGTTGAAAATAATATTAAACGCCTGAATGAGGAAATCTTTGCCAATGGTATGAATGAAGAATCTTTTAATAAGGAAAAAGAGCTTCTCAAAGTATATGAAGAGATTTAGTAGAGGAGACATTTTGGAAACAACGTTCTAGGGAAACTTGGTTGTCCGAAGGCGACAAAAATACTAAATCTTTTCACAAAAGTACAAAGGTTAGGCAAAATTTTAATAGAATAATCAAAATTAAGAGAACAAATGGGGATATATTGGAAAACCCGGAGGATATATCTAGGGAAGCAAAAAACTACTTTAAAACCATTCTAAGTAATGAAGAAGGCTCGAATAGAAGAACTCAAAAATGAATTTCAGAGAAATATTCCTAAAATAATTTCTGATAGTCAAAATAAAATCCTTAATGCTAGTTTTTCTATAGAGGTGGAGAAGGCGCTTAGGAATCTCCATCCTGATAAATCTCCTGGTCCGAATGGATTCCCTGCCCTCTTTTTTAGAAATGTTGACCTTTTGTAGGCCGTGAGATAGTAGAAGCATTAGAAGGTATGTGTAATTCAGGGCATCTTCTGAAAGAAATCAATAATACCTTTATTACTTTAATTCCCAAAAAAATCTAACCCCGAAAGTTTTGAGGACTTCAAGCCAATCTCGTTATTACAATTTATAAATTATTAACCAAAACTCTGGCTAATAGAATAAAGATTCTTCTTCCACAACTAATTTCTGAGGAACAAACAGGTTTCGTCCCTGGAAGATCAATACTAGATGGGGTGATTATAGCACAGGAAGCCATCCATACTGTTCAGGATGATAAAAGACCAAGTATGCTAATTAAGCTGGATATAAGAAAAGCATATGATAAAGTAGACTGACATTTTTTGTGTAAATGTTTGGAGGCCTTTGGCTTTTCCAAATCCCTGGTAAATTTGATCTTCGAATGTATCTCAAGTCCAAAAATTTCAATCTTGGTTAATGGTTCCCCGAAGTTTCTTTGATATCTCCCAAGTGTTGAGGTAGGGGAATCCTCTCTCCCCCTTTCTCTTCATTTTAATGGCGGAAGCATTAGGAAGGGCCATGACAGAAGCAGCAAGGAATGGCCTAGTGGAAGGAATCAAAAACACTTCAGAATTAGAACCATGTACTCATCAACAATTTGTGGATGATCCTACTCTTTGGTGTTGCTAGTATTCAAGAAGACAGAGCTTTCTCCACCATTCTTGGCAATTACTCAATAGCCTTAGGTCAACAGATAAATAACGAAAAATCAGAGATTTTCTTTTTTAATACAAACAAGGAGTTGGAAGTTGCGATATGTAGGACTCTAAATTTTAGAGTAGGTTCCCTTCCCTGTAAATACTTAGGTCTCCCTTTGGACAAAGGCAATCGATCTACTGACCTATGGAGCAATGTGCTTAACAATATAGATAAAAAAAATAGAATCTTAGAAAGGTAAATGGTTAACTAACGTTGGCAAAGCCTTGTTGATTAAGTCAATTTTATCTTCTACCTCGATTTATCAAATGATGTGCCTTAATCTGTCGGAAGGTGTTAAAAACAAAATAGTCTCAAAACTTAGAAATTTCTTCTAGAAGGGTGTTGAAGATAAATCCAGAAGGCCCTAATTTCATGGAAATCAATATGTAAAGAAAAGATAGATGGGGGACTGGGTATCAAAGACATTAAATCCCAAAATAAAGCCCTAGGTGCTAAGCTAGTTTGGAAGATGATCAAGAATCCAGAGGCGAAATGGGTTAAAATAATAAGTTTCAAATACCTAAAAGGGGGAGAAGAGCTGAGCATTTGCAAGCAATTGTCGCCCCCTAAGGGCTCGAGAGTATGGAATTTTATTTGTGGATGTAGAGATCTTGTTCTGGAAGGCATCACTTGGGATGTCAAAGATGGTGGCAAGGCTCTGTTTTGGGATGACTCATGGGGAGCTTACCCCCCTTTACGAATTGAGGTAAATGATGATAGATCGATTAATCAGATTATATGCATTAGAGGTAGATTCGTCAAAGATTACATAGAATTCCCCTCAAATGAACCAGCTATGGGGTGGAGATGGAAATCCTTTGAAAACCTAGGCCTCAGTAGAAATTTTGTCTCAAAAATTTCAGAAGTTTTACTGGAAAGAAAGATCAATCCTAGAATAGGCTCAAATACTATTATTTGGGTAAATTCCAAAAGTGGGGAGTATAATTCGAAAGATGGATATGAAATTCTTCATTATGCCTCCCAAGCTCCTACTGAGCTTCCTATTGATTTATGTTGGAATAAGGATTGCATGCCTAAAGCTGGAATGTTCGCATGGGCAGCATTACAAAAGAGAATTTTGACTGTGTAGTGGTTTAGGAAAATTGGATACCAAGGCCCTTCTAGATGCCCTCTATGTGAGGAGGAAAATGAAAGTGTGAATCATTTACTTGTAAGATGTAAATTTTCCAATTAGTGTTGGAAATGGTTATTAGGGAAGTTAAATTGGTCCTCAACACTCCAAAACGATATAGTGGAAATCTTTAATAGCTGGCCTAGAATTAAAAGAAATGATATGTACAGTAAAATTTGGAAAATTGCCCCATCCATGTTGATTTGGGAAATATGGAAGGAAAGAAACCGTCGCATCTTTAAGGAATCCAAACTTAGCTTGGATCAATTCTTGAACAAAGTAGATGCCTGCATAGTTGAAATGGTTAATTGTAGGAACATGTTAGGTAGGACTGATGTTCAATTCTCAACCGAGAATGACGCTATTTGCAACAAATGGTATGGCCTAAAAATTCCAGCTTTCTATGGCAATAAGAAATTGAATAATGAGGAAAAACGGGCGCAATGTGTATGGAAACCCTCGCGGAATGGTTGGTATAAACTGAACTTTGACGGAGCATCTAGGGGTAATCCTAGCTTGGCAAGAGCTGGTTGTTGTATCCATAAATGGGATGGTTCTAGGATTGCTAGCAAGTCCATTCCCCTAGGAACAAAATCTAATAATACAGCAGAGCTGTCTGCTCTAATTGAAGGATTGTTACTATGCAAAAAACTTAACCTGGACAAGATAGAAATTGAAGGGGATTCATCTTTGGTTATCAATGCTGCAAGGAAAGGCTCAATGGCCTAGTAGAAAAGGCTTTGGAGATTCTATCTACATTCAATCACTTTACCCTGCATATCTATAGAGAAGGAAACAAAATAGCAGATGCCTTAGCTAATGACAGAGCAGATGGTATATCTAAGGAGACGATTTATCCTAGTATCCCAGTGGATAATGGATAAGACTAGAGGTAACTAGTAATAGTTTTTAATGTTAGTTGATTTCCCTCATTCAGAAAACTCTTTTAGAACCTTTTAGAATTACTTATATTACTATACCGAAAAGGAGTTTGCTGCTCAATTAAGCTCTATATAGGTGGACTTGTGTTCCAGGTCCCAATAGTCTATACAATCTGACTGTTTATGCCTATAGTACGGGACTTAAGATCTCAAAATTATCTTTCAGGGATCTATAGAGATAGTAGGAATTCCAATGGCATCTTAGATTCAAAGGACCAAGCTCAATAACCATCTTAGATTTCTTCCTCAGACTAAAGTTAAGTGTTAGATCTCCTTTCTTATAGACACTGGAGGATATTAGAGTATCCCTCATACAAGAGAAGTGTATGCTTTAATCGGGCAGCTTCGGTTAGGTAGTCTCCCCAAACCAGCCAGATAGATAGGATAGGTATAGGCAATCATTTATTTTCATCTAGGAGTAAAGATCAGTTTGTCTCTGATTATCTAGCCTGAGATTAGTTACTCCTTAATCCTTTATCTTTGTTAGTTATTTAACTCGAGATTATCCTCTGTTTAGCAGGCTGCTATATGTTTTTGAAAGTATTTATATAAAATATACTTGTGAATTTTGATTTTCTTATATATAGAGATATATATTCATATATAGATAATTATATGTGTATATATAAATATATAAACAGAAATATTAAAAGATAAATATTAGAATATATAAATATATTTCATATAAATAAATTCAAAGACATATAGCATCATATTTTTTGCCCTCCACTTTGTCTAGATAGTTCTCCTTCTTAGGCAGGCCTCCTCCTTTCATATATATTAACTCTTTACTCTTTCTTAGAGATTCTTATATTTACTTATACACGTATATATATATATATATATATATATATATTTATACATACATATATACATACATATATATATATATATATATATATATATATATATATATATATACTTATTTTATATATTCAGATGTAGATAAAAAAACAGTTATCGATAAATATGCATATATATATATATATATAGAGAGAGAGAGAGAGAGAGAGAGAGAGAGAGAGATAATTATTTGTGTTTACGTCTATATATATAAATTTTATCTTATTTAGATATGTAAAGATTATTATATTTTCTTTTCATTCTATAGCTGTGCAGAGAAGCGTAGAATAATATTTTGTTCCTCAGAAACTTGGACCGTTTTATAAGACATACTCGAGTTTCAGAGTTGGAGTTTTGAGATTGAGTTTCCCTGATAAAAAATCTAGGATCTAAGTACTTAGTTAATAAGGTAATTACTTATCCACCTCTAAGGGGATTATAAGACAAGGAGGGTAATTTAATTTGGATTTTGTTTCCAACGGTACATATCATGATTATTTCTCTAACAATTACGGAAAAGGAAAATCCAAACTAAGAAATGGTCTTCTCACATATTCTAGTGAAAGCTAATTTGTAGCTCGATAAGTATCACCTCATCATTTCTATAATCTTACTCGTATAAAACTAAAGCTTGATATGGTAATCACCAAATTACAACTAGCATATAAGTCATACAATGAGCATTAGTAATGTAGAAGCTAATAAAAGCCATCATATGCAAAACACATCGCATGAGATCTCCTACGTGTGTAGTAAAGATGCGATGGAAGGAAATTTATGACCTACAAATCATCACCCTAACTCTTAATTTTGTAATAATTATTATTAAATTTCTTGATAGGACACGTATGGAAATCAACCCACGCCCTTAAAAGCAATAGTAAAATTAATATTTGTTAACTCTTCATTTAGTCTCTCGGAGTCTCTCATTAGTAGGGGAGATTTTGAAGCAGGGTTTAATGGATACGCCAATTAGACTTCGTGGCAAGAAGAGGCAAACCGAAGTTAGGAATGAAATTATAGAACTAAGGATCAGAGGAATCATCAACTTTAAAAATAATCTCGTGGTGGAGGCTATCATGAAGGTTCTAGGGGAAGAATACTTAGGTAATACAGTTAGAACCAGGGTAAACTCAGACATTGCCTCGATGTTTCTCGCTCTCACTATGTTTTTGGAAAGAGACAAGAAATTAGCTAAGGAGATTTGTGAGAAAATTTTCAAGAAAAGCCTACTGGGAGACATTGACATTGTTCTCAGTAACATTGATGATTCCCTCATGATCCCCAAAGCAAGGAATTATGGGAAATCAAGCCTTGAGGATAAATCTGTTTGCAGATACCCTATCATTTGGGCTGAAAGCTGGGATGCCCTAGAAGGCACCATGGAGCGAAGGAGTCGTAATCTGAATTTCTTGATAGGCCTCTTTCATGTTAAACAACAAGATAACCCACACTGGTTTGCAGCATACTTAAAGGAAGAGAATATTGTCAGGTTTGAAGAGATTTCGAGCTGGGAAAATGCAGCTCCGTTGATAATTGACTCTGATAGAGACTCTGAGGAAGAAGGCAGGCTCCAGGGCTTAAGGTCTGCCAGGGTGATAGCCCGTCATCTGAGGAAGGAATGCCCAAGGAGAAAGGCAAGGGGATCTTTCTTGGATAAATCTGCTTTTTCTTGTATAGATCGAAGGTTTTAGGCAGCTAGCTTTTTATACCGAACATACTTAGACTTCTTAGAATCGAGATACAGTATATCAGGTATTCTCATTTTGGTATTTTGTGTTTAGAAGTAGTTAATAGTGACTTAATCAAGTTGGGCATCAGTCCGATAAGAAGGTGATGAGGCGAAAACGGTTCCTCTGCCCATCCTTGCTTAAATAAGCCATGGATTCTCTCCTTAATCAAGCCTTCATGTGTATTGATCAAAGCCCCCCCAGTGTCAACCCCTATAAAGTTAAAGGGCCTTAGGCCTCAAATTGCCTTTGATGGGGAAATCTCAATTAAAAGATTAAAGTTTGTTATGCTTAACATGCACGCCCTAACTCTTAGAGCAGTCTTCAGGATCCTAGGGAGGGAATTCCTCACTAATGAGGACAGGTATAGGGTCAATTCGGATATTCCAGCTATGTTCATAGCTATGGCCATTCAGGTTGATCCAAGCAAATCGGACATTGGGAGGCTTTGCGCTAGAATTTTCAAACGAAAGTACTTAGGGGGTTTAGACCAGGTGATTCAAATTATCCGAGGAGACTCCTCGATACCCAGGCCGAGATTTTGCAATATGCCAATGATCAATGGTCGTCCTGTCCCTTCCTCACCTATTCTGGTCTCAGATGATGTTACAACACTTATCTCTAGAACCCCAATCATCAAAAGAAATTTAGACTTTCTATTGTTTTACCTACATGTCAAGGTTCCGGAGGATATTGATTGGTTTTATACCTACTAGCATGAAGACGATGTGGAAAATACTGACAAAGAAGGGTTTAGTGATTCAAATGAAGAAGAGATTATCTTGGACAAGATGGACAACTCTGGCGCAATTCGAAAGAAAAGGAGAAGTGAGGAATCCCCGAAAATTCCTAGAGCAATGGATGAAACCTCTTAGGTTATGCAAAGTTAAATAGTCAAAATTTGATCATTAAGGAATTTAAGCTCAGAGATATCTTGTGAAGTTTTAGTTTAACTATTTATGTATATCAATTCCAATTCATGGGATAAGATACATCAAGATTTCATTTTTTGACCAAAGGATAATACTATCTAAGATTGATTTTGTCTTATTAGTTAAAGCATGAGTTTATGTTTCTTTTAAGACCATAATTCAGCTGAAATTATGTAAATTAGGATATAAGCTGTGGTTTCTGGGATATTCCCTCCTTTCCCCAATATAAAGACCTCTGATATGTAGGTAGTATATGGATATGTAAACGTATAGACATAAATTTATATACATGTATATTTATGTTCAAGGATATATATAAGTTTGGATATATATTAAGATAGCTATGGATATACATCTATAGACATATGGATAAATATACATATGAGAGATATGTATATACGTATGGTTTCATATGGAAGTTCAGTCATATGGTTTGATATGGAGGTATATACATATATATATGGATAAATACCCGAATTCATATATAGTCTTTCTCAAATCATATACCCCTTATCTAAATCAGGATCTACATAAAGTCAGGCTGTAGATTAAGTTGTGTTATTTCTTAGTGAGATTTCTGGAAGGTTTAGAGCTTTTGACTTTTTTAATGTTCTAACTAGTGAATGTATGTTAGTCTGGCCTTTGTGATCTCAATCAGTTCGATGCTTATCCATAGAAATCTGATTTTGATTTAAATTCTTAGCTAAAAGAGATCTCCTTAATTCTAAAGCTTATATGCTAAAGGAAACCATGGGTAGTGAAAGTCTAATGAGAAGTGTCCTTAGATACGGGTGATAAAAGCTTCTGCCATCAGGTTCTCTCAAATTAAAACAGGGTCCATTTAAGGTGAATAAGGTAAGACCAGCAAATAGTCATCAGGATAAAAACAATTTTCGGAATGCAGGTAGTTACTTATTAATATATAATTGTTAAAAGGGAGGCTACAGATAATGAGATGCTACTAAAGTACTACTGAGTAGTTCTCGAACCTTTATATTTCCTAATTTGGGGCTATTATTGAAGATAAATTAAATGATTTCTTAATCGCAGTAGGGGTCCATTAATCTATCTTCATCAAGACTAATAATATGATGGATGCAGGGAAGGAGGGTATTCAAAGTATCCTTTATGTAATCTCACTATAGATAAGTGTATAGGAACAGGGTTTTCTTTCTCTCAAAGAGCAATGGCAATAATATTAATTTTGATATGCTACTAACTGATAAATTAGTATCGTCCAAGCCTTTGTTTGGAATCTTTCTTGCAGAAATTCAGAAGGAAGCCATCGGGATCTCCATCAGCAAAAGGATGGGTTCTATTTTGGATCAGGCTTGGTCAATGTCTGGTTTCACTCATATGTATTTAGGTCATATATTGTGTATCAATAGAGCTAGCAGGGGAAGCAATCTAATGGCAAGCTAGTTTCATAGTGAAAGTGGTTTATGTCTTTAAACTTTGTAAATAGGGGTATGCCCCTATCTTCATAACTTTGTAATTTGTAATTAAGTAATCTTATATGAACTGGACAAATGTCCTGGGCTAGACTAGAGGTTTTCTTCTCCATTCTTTCCTACCAATGCCCGCACTGAATGGAGACTCATGTAACAAATTTTAAAGAATTAATAAAATTTCCTATGGCTTCGACCTTTTACTGATAAAATATATATATATATATGTTCGATCAAATGAAAGATTCAAACGTTGATTTAACAGCAAGCACCAAATTTTATTTAACATATACCTTCCTATTCTTGTAATCATGGTGCAAAGTTCAAATAGTTGTGGCGAGTCAATCCAAGTAAAATATCAGTACAATCAGATCCAAGTAGTAGCCACAAATAACTAAATCACAAATATGCAACCAAAGCAGACACCAGCATGCTCAGTGTTAAATATAATGCTTATAATAATAATTACAAGACTATCATGTTCTTGACCATCACATAGAGTGAAGTATATTTACATAGTATACATGTAACAAGAGAAGTACACTTTTTTTTTTTTAAAGTTCTCTACATTGAACATACAGTTCTTTCCAAACGTATATATTTCAAGTGTACAGGCCACAGATCAAGACTTTGGCAAATACTTGTTTGTTTTTATACAAAATCTTTTTACCTGTAGCATATAAGCAGAAAAAAGTTAACATTATCTTCCTCTGACAGATATCGTAGACATATCAGACTAAAGACTCAAAAAGACTACAAGCAAATGCAAACCATTTAACAACTAGGCAAGACCAAACTCTCTCTCTTTCTGCATAGTCTAGGGTTTCATGCACCCGATAATCTCCATGAACTTAAGCAAACCTAACACCAAAGCTAAAAATGACAAAAACAAGCGTAGTAAGCAACACACAATAGTACGGATATAAATAGTAAACAACAAACATGAAACAGAATGTAAAGAGATGGTTAACAAAAAATGTAGAGGGCATAGCTAGTCTAAGAAGTACATTGTTCTTCTTATAGCTTTCTTTTGATCTTTGTATATTTAATTATAAAATTAAACCCTCACCTCATTAAGACGCTCTGATTCTTGCATCTTCTGTAACATCCACCTTTCAATCAGCATATGATTTTCTGCCTCCGCACTACTTAGTTTAGATGTCAGGCCAGCCACTTGCTTACGGAGTTCATGATTTTCACTTGCAGTGAGATCAAAAGCACTAGATTTTTCATCTAAACATCCTTGTAGTTCCTCAACCTTCTTCCTGCAACCATATCATGTTAAAGAACTTGAAACTAGATGCAGGTTGTCTTGCAGCTAACTTCTGCTAGACAAAAAAAAAATGATAAGTATTACTGCAACAGAAAAAAGATGAAAAACTTGCATGACTAGGACCTAGCTGAAAGAAGTTGACTTTGAAGTTCATTGATCAGATTATCTTTTTCTTGATTTTGTGCCTTGAAAATCCGACACTCAGAGACTTCCTCCACAAGTTGTTCAGAAAGCTTTGCTTGTGCTTTGTAGCATTCTCGTAGCTCAAGCTCTAATTTCTCTGACTTTTCCTTCCACACCTCACCCTATATTTTTTTTAAATGAATGTCTGAAATCAATGTTTTTGCATATATTTTCTTGGATAATATATGTACACACATTTTACACAGAACCTAACAAAAAAATCCTACTTTGCATAGAATGTAAAACGCATTAAGTCTAATTCCACATCATAGCTATGTTCCTTGTCGTATCTGTGAATAAGAAAACATTCACAGGGAAGTAGGAACCAACACGTGTTAATACAGAAAATTGACATTAACAACTTCAAAATCTATTCCATGAATTACCGTCACAATATTCTTCCAAAAAATATGTTCTTTAATGTTATCGATTGCAAAAACTTTAAATCTCGAAATAATCAAAATTGAAAACTGAACTTGGAAGTTTTGGAGAAAGAACCAATAAGATAAATATTAGAGGAAAATCAATGCAAAAGCAAATACCAGGAAAGAATACCATGTGTAGACACCTAACTCTGACCACAAACTAACATCACCTAATTCATCCTACATATCCCATTCCAGCATTAATTAATTATTTGATTAACCTTTTCAGCCATCTTCCCATGACTGATTATATAAATTACAATCGAAATATTTAATTATTAGTCATTTTAGCCCTTTATTCTATAGTCCAGCCTTAACTAAATCAAATCCAGTATTTATATGAATAAGTTCATCCTTCATATCCTAATCTTCCAAAAATTAAATAACTAATTTACTATTTATTTAATTCCCCCTTTTCCTCCCAAACCACCAGTTGCTAAAATCAATTAGTTAACTAATAAACCACTTGCACAATCCTAAGCTTCATTAAGCCAAGTCAAACTTACACGTCATGCATGTACATGGCCTATGCTTCACAAGTCCCCATAAAATCCTCTCATCAAATCTTGTCCATGTATTCAATCTTGAAAACTCTAGCCCTTCATAGGACTCCAAAAATGACTTTTTGGATTTCCAAAAGAGTCACTATTTATACTCACCTTAAATCTTTTCCAAGATCACCACCATCCAAATCCCTTGAATAATGGACCTCCTTGTGTGCACTAATCACAAGGGGCCACTTAGAGGCTTCTCCTGGCTCACCTCCTACTCTCAAATTAATCATAGCCCTTAATCCTACATCCTCAAATCTAAATAGCTGATCATATGAGCTGTTTCCAAGAACTCTTGGAATGCAAAGTCATAATGTTCAAATGAACAACTACATCCAATTAATCATCACTAATACATCTTGAAAACATCCACACTGTGTGCAAAAAGAGACTTGCTGTTGAGAGAACTTTAGTTTCTTTCATCTGTTATGCATAGTCTGTTAGCTTAATTGGAGACTACACTTAGATATACAGTAGGATTTAGATTTCATAGATTGAATCCCCCTGTTGGTGTTCTATGTTTGCTTGTTCACACTATGCTAAGTACATATTTATTCATCAAAAACATGCTAAGCTAAATAAAGAAATGCTACTCAAAATTCAGGATAAGAAGGAAGCCAAATGAGTTCACCAAAAATGTGGGCCTTGTTTAATGTTGATTTGATATGTCCCAATGAAATCTTCTTAAAGAACAACACAACAAAATTCCTCTCACAATTTTATAAAAAGAGCAGAATAATTGGATAGATTCTTTAGCCACATGTAAAAATCTACAAATATTCCTTATTTATAAATGAACACTTTTCAAACAAATCTTTTCAATCATTATGTGTCAATGAAGCCTTCCTCTATGCGGAGGACTGTAGCTAATCTTTCCTTAGTGTCCTAGCTCATGAGTTTTCTGCAAATCAGATAGCCTCCACCATTGTGGTTAAAAACAGGGCTCCCAGGTTCCTGATTCCTGGAACTCTATCAGATATGTTGACTGAGACGGGAGGGTATCTATCCAATCTTGCATAGTCACCCTAACTTCACATTTATAGTCCATGCTGAAAGGATCCAAAGCAGGAAACGATGAACTCAGTAGTTCAAGGAAAAAAGGACAGAACATTCTAAAGTGCATAAGAACTGACTGAATCAAATAAGCATTTAAAAATGAAAGAAATAGGTGCTAAGAATCGGTCTATAGTAGATGGCAAGTAGCCCCCCTTCCATCCAAAGATGACTAATCTCCATTGGTGTTAGAACAATCCCAATGTACAATTAGTCTCAGTTATTAAATAAACATTGGAGAGAGGATATAGATTGTTGCCCCACAGCAATATACATGCTTCCGGAAGAGTTCCAGCTATAGATTGGGAGTTGATTGGAGAAAAGACTGCTAAGTGCCCGACCGGGTCCCCATTACCATGACCAGTTCCAAAATGTTAGCCCTTGAGTACAATAATCTATTAAAAAATTAGAAAATAGAGATTAATCTCTTTGGACTCTACGCATGATTATTATAAATGTCAGTAATCAAAAATCTTGACTGGCTAACCCGCCAGTAACTCCATTAATCTGTTTATAACCACTTTGCAAAATAGTATCTTAAAATTTAAAAAAACTGCCATCAAATTCTTACATCCATCAAGGATAGCTTGAAGAATTTGTTAGCCATATGTAACACAAATGAAATGATATTGCTCAACTCAAACTACGGAAATGAAATACTCCAAGTGGAATACAAATACTTGTCATGATGCCCTTAGTTATATACACCATTCCTACAAATTGAAAGAAGATAGGCTGACTTAGTCAAAACGAAACACATGTCCTAAAAGAATATAGTGTTTACCTCAGTCACCTGTAGGCCACCTAATGAGAGTGGCCTTACTAACACAACCAGGTATAAGGTACCAAAATAAAGAGCAAAGATGGTCCAAAGGTGTACCAAATTTTGAAAACTCAGAGCAACTCATGGGAAAGCGGCACAAGTAGTTTAGAGTTTAGGAACCAAAATGATCAAACCAAGATGAACTAGATTGGACAAAAAAAAAAGATAATAGTCTAAATGATTCAAGGTATACATCTGAATACAATATAATATTAACCTTGCAAATGTAAGGCGCTTGATGAGAGTGATCATACTACACAAGTAGGTCCTATACTAGTTACTAGGAACCAAAATTAGAGAATAGATGTCCAAAAGGTTTACTACGTCTTGATAACTATTGGAGCCCAATCGAAAGAGGTGCAATTCAGATTAAAATCCCCAAGAAACTTGAAATGTGAATCCCTACAATCACCCTTCTTCATACCCATTATGACTAGCTTAGAATCATCTTACAACAAATCACAATTGTGCAAATTAACCTTTAGTCCTTTGACAAATGCCATCATTTCAGCAGATCTGCTGTGATGTTCACGTAGACACAGATCATCTTACATGTAGAATCAAAGACAACAAACACTCTTCCTGCAACTTAGGATAGCTTTAGCAGCCTGTACAAATTATGTTAGCACATAGTACTCATAAATAGAAAATTAGCAATCCTGAGCACTTGAAGAGTTATTAACTTGATCCCTATTAGCAGAGGCTTTGAGATAAAGTTATAGAAACAACACTTATTCACTGCACAGTTGTGTCTCACAATACCTTGGTAATGATTTGTTATATTTCCCAATATATAATCAAGTTTTACATTTACCATAATAAAGCTTGCTGCTACCTTCAGGTGGTCAAAGTCCAATACTGTTATGATGCACTTTCCCTATAAATTGGAGCCTTGGACCTCTCCATATGTTTGCATTCCCTTAAATTTTGTCCTGAATTATCTGCAGCATCTTCAAAGAGACACATGTTCTTCTTTAAAGTGTACAATGTCAAAAACAGGTGGAATAAAAAGATCGCCTCCATACATTGATCCAAATGCAAATATGATTATAATTACTGTAGCCAACTACCAAGAGTGAAAGCATTTATTTTCATAAGGTCTATTGTGTGGTTATATAAGATCTCAAAATGTCCTGAATTGATTAATTCACCTGTCTTATCGATCCATTAAAAAAAGATGATTTCCACTTATCATATTTAGCTAAAGACTCAATTTCATTGAGAAATAGTCCTATAAATTTCTGATCAACTATGATATCCAATCACTTTCAACAATATTTGGCTATACATGTGCATACAACAGCCCAATTCAAGTTGTGAGGTGCCTGAATGTGATTCTATTCGCGAGGCTTTGTGGAGGCGACAAGTCCGTGTTGTTGGGAATTCACATGTACATCCAAATAAAAAGAAAATGCGTACTGAGAATTGTTGTATATATCATGACATTCGAGTTTGACTAATTGACATTGTAATATTTTTTATGTTTATAGCAGTTTTGTTAAATATTCAATATAAGATGCTCTGTGTGGTATTTTTAACTTAGTTACTGCTGCAAATACTTAATATTTTCTGATTTTTATATGTTTTTGTAACGACAAACCCAACCCCCAAAAATTTTCTGCCCAAATGCACAAACCAAAAGCCTTGATCCCAAACTCATACCCATACCAGGACTGGTAAATTAATTGCCATCTTCTTGCATTGTGAGCATGGGGAAGAAAACAAATCAATGTGTAACATTCCCTCGAATGATTAAGGCGCTCTGAAAAATAATGTTATGAGAGGTGATTTGTGATTAATTATTTAAATTTTGTGTTGATTTTTTAAAATTTCCAACCCTTTGATATATTTGTGCCCAACAAGGTTCCACAATTGGAAGCCTTGACTAATTACATTGCAAGGTTATCTGTAATTAATAGAAAAGAGTTGCCTTCATAAGTCTCAGATTATCACTTACAGTCACAGAAAAAGGAATTGTTCCACTTCTGTATTAGCCAAATGATTCTCAGTCTTTTAGAATCTCTATTACAATGCTGAAATTCTAGCACTACAAATTTTGAAATAAACTCCCGAGCCTCCTGAAAGATACTATTAATTTTCAACCTTAAAAACTAAAAGTTATGACTTCAACTTCAGCTTCATTATTAGTGGTTTTGCCACAAAGAAGGAAGCTGCATTAACGAAACTGTGATTTCCAGCCTCAGGTTTCCCATTGGTTAGGGGGATGCTCCTATATTTCTACAGCCATCTTTAAGTTCTTTTTGGTTTTTCCAGCAATGAAGATGTGAGAATTGCCTTCCAGTTGACCAAAATCACTTTCTCAAAATTGGATAGAGATTGTAGATTAAGTTTACATTATGCTAATGCATAGGCAAAATAGATGCTCCAGCCTCCTTCAGCCAAATAGCCTCTTTTTCCTAGAAAATCATATTGTTTCTATTCAGCCAGATTCCCCATAGAGTGTTGTTTGATGCAACCCCTCACAAAGGCTGTAAGTTACTCAGCCCTTGGGGCAATAAAAGAAGGGATTGTTTTTCATTTGGAGAGAAGACAATTCCATACTTGACTAGCATAACAACTATTAACTTCCAGATGAGTCCCTGATTCCTCAGCCTTTTTGTAGAGACAACACATTGAGTGACCCTAATCCTCACTTTCTTGGTCCTATCATGAGTCAAGATTTGGTTCTGTTATGCTTAGCGGGTAATGGAACTGAAATTTAGTGGGTAAAATTTATTTCATATTGATCTTGCAGGCCAATACTTGAGTCAGGTCACCTCTTCTGACCCTTGAGTATTTGGCCTTCAGCTCATATTTAATGGCCTTTTTTCCATTCCATCTTCTAATTTTCCAATCATTTACTTCTAAATCTGCCCAATAGTCATAGACTTTGGATCCCTTTAATGCCACCAACCAGTCTTTGGCATCACTTAGATTTAGATAATCCTTCAATGCTGGGTGTCCAAGCTAAGAATTTTTCCAATTTTCTTTTTCTTTTTTGCCAGTCCCAATCTCCTAAGTGAGATGGTTACAAATCAAGTCCCTGAATTTTGAATTAAAATTCAAGATCTGCGAGCCAGCAGGAAGGGGAGTTGTAGTGAAAATCTGATCTGAGCTGATGTGTCCAGACTCCAGATACTTTATTCTCAAGACTGATGTCCAGGATCCCTACATTCCTTTCTAATCTGCCATGGTAGCTTGACACCCAATGCATTATTCATATTCTAAAATGCCGAAGCTTTTGTTAGTATTTTGATCTTGAAATAATTATAATAATAAATTAAATGAAAATAAGGGCCGACTTGGATTAATTCCAAGAGAGACGACTTGGAATAATTATTAGGTACAAGTCGGCCAGCCTTGAGGAAGGGTTGTGACTCTTGAAGAGTCACCATTATGTGTATAAATAGAGATTGTAAATCTGCTCAAGGAACACACTGAAAACATAATGTGATAAGTACTTGAGCAGAGTTACAAGTTCATCCATTCAACATTGAGAAGCGAATTAGGCAGAGTGCTTCCCTCCCTAAAGGGCGAATTTGGAGCAGACCTAGGGCATACAGCTGCTGCCCTAGGAATGGCGAACTAGGGCAGAATAATGCCCTACAAAGTGGCGAACTTCCACAGGGTTCTATGTTGCAGTTTGGCCATGCATTAGGCAGCAGCGAATAAGAACAGATTGGTGGGACTGTAGAAGACCTAAGTAGGCTGACTTGGCACCTACATCTTGGAGAAATAAAGGTACTGATTTGAAGACAAATTCAGAACCTAAATTCGGGTACTATCTCTCCTTGCTTGTGCATGTTATATTAGATTTTGTGCTTAGTGTTTGGAAGTCCTGAATAGTTTGATTATTCCTAGGTAAATCTGGAAAATATTAACAGTTTTTGGTCCTTCACTTATCTTTTGTCTCACTGGCCTATTCTCATGCCAAAGTGGGATCTCTTTCTCCTTAGATCTCCCTTGCCACAGGAAAATCCTATAGAATCTGTTAATTTCTTGCAAGAGAGCCTTAATGAGAATAACTTTACTTGTTGCGCCTTAATTGAGCCTTAATGAGACTATTATTCACAATATGCTAGTTTGGTATTGATCATGTCAGATGTTCCATTCCAGAGATTGGTTCTTCCTTCGCCACTAAAATGTCTGAATGCCCGCATAGTTTTTAGTGAAGGAACTATTTTGAACTCCTAAACAATAGCTATCTATTATTGTCTCTGTTTGTGGGTGTTTAGAAAATAGATCTTAGACTTGTCAATATTGATAGATTAATCAGAGGCTCTTTCATAAAGGCCCTTGCCCCTCTAATCTCAGCTGCTCCAAGAAGATAAGATAAGATAAGATAAGATAAATCTACTAATGTACAACAAAAGACCACAAAGGGTCAATGGCACTGCCAAGTACATCAAAAAGGGGCCAGCCCGCAGCAGGGACACCAAATGGTGCCCAAAGAAGAAAGCAAGGACTGAAATAAAAACAACAGAAAGAGGGGTCCAATGGAAAAGAGTCCAATGTAGAAGAAAAGAAGTCCTCCCGATCCTAATTAAGGGTTTCGAACTGCCATGAAGAACTTCCAAACTGAAGGATAGGGCTAGTTAGAGTCATGGGCGGCCTCGGAGTGAGCCTGGATGAGGATGGCTGCTATAGAAACGAGCGTGTCCTAGGCCCCACAGATCTGGAATAAGTGGTGGGCCCAAGCCGACGCTTGGTACTATGCATTGAATGAATCCTTATAAAGAAAGAAGTAATAAGCTAACATGGTAGAGGCGTTGCAGGATGGTAGTGCTGAAGTGTGTGGTCCCGAAGCCTAAGGGCTTCCTGAAAGTAAAGGGCAAGGCATCTTTAGTCTATATAAGAAGGTGGAGAGCAATCGTGCCTCCCTAAAGAGACAATAGAACCTCCCTCTAATCTCATAGTATATAGAACAGCAAAAGATGAAGTGTTCCTCAGACTCAACCTCCCCAATGCTGCAAAGCTAACAAATCCTGTGTATTTTGTCAATATGATGTTCGGTCTCACAACAAAGTCGATGCGAACCCGCTTTGAAGGAGCCAAGGGGAAACCTGAGGGAATGTGGCCAGTGGTGGGATAAGTAGGAAGGGTGAATAAAGAGCCCGTCCTTCAGATCCAGAAAGTTCTCTGCGTAAAAGGTCATCTTAGGGCAAAGGCCCCCATGGTGGTTGACCCAAATAGTATGAATAAACTGCATGTAAATGTCCTCTCTTATGCACCTATTCAACTCTTGGTTGGGGGGAAGAAGATGGGGGGCATTGAGAGAATACCGGAAGGCAAGGAGGCGATCAATAGCAATCCCAATAGACCCAAGAATGGTTGATGTCTCAGGAAACCATCCATGAGCCCAACCAAATGGGACAACAGAAGCAACGATAGACTCTGAAAAATAGTAGTTAAGGTAGGGGTATCTATGACATCCCTCCCCCGAATCAGCAAAGCCCCTAATGCGGTGAAGGTACCAAACTAGGTCAAACATGGCCTCAAGCCTAAAGGGATGTGCCCCAAACTCTGCAAGAATAATGTTGCGCAAGATGGACCGCTTGCACCGAATGATGCATCGGAGGAGAATTTACACCCGCTCAGCAGAGGCCCAATCAGAATCCAACAAAGAAGGGCCCAACACCACTGAACCATAGAGAACAATAGGTCTGATAATTGTATCCATAAGAGTCATCTTGGACAAAGTGTCCTGAAAATGGTGTCGGAAACATTGTCACTCAAGGAGAGCCAACGAATCATACCCCTTATTAATCTGCAACTGAAGAGCGGGTCTCATGGTAAAACGAGGCCCGGAGAACTTCACCCCCAGATTATGAGGACGAGATCTCCACCTCCAAACACCTTGGTCTTAAGGTGAGAGGTCTTAAGAGCATTTAAGACTATTACCTTGGTCTTCCCCAAATTTACTGTCAAGTGTCATAACTCACAAAAGGATGCAAGACCATCCAACTATCTCTATAAACCCTCTAGAGAGAAGGCTAAAAGAACGATATCATCTACAAATAGCAGAATAGAGATCCGAACCTGGTGAAGGAGGCAACCTTCCCTAGGAAGAGTGTGGTCCTTGTTAATTTTATAGCTATTTTGGATTCTAAAATATTTAAATTATATCTTTAATTTAATTTAAATATATATCGCAATTTGTATTTATAAATACAATTATGTGCCTTGCAATTTAACATAAAGTCTCGGACCCTTTACTCACACCTTTCCATATTGGCGCCAAAACAAATAAATTGTAAGGTGGGTCGGCTTGCATAAAATTATCAATTGATCATCATATATAAAGGTTTGTCTTGAGGCATCTAAGAATACAATTTGAATACACTGTTATTGATGTGCAATCTCATCAGAGACATATGCGAACTTCTCCTCAAAGATCATTAATGCGATATGCTACAACATTTATTTGAACGGAGGCTGGAGCTAACAGCGAACACCATCATTGTCAAGAACCCGAAGCAACGAATCATGTTATTATAGCAGTGATACATATATCTATTGTGCAGCGATACCTGGAGCAGAAATTCATTTAGAGTCTGATCATATCAAAGATCTGAGTATGTTGTGATCTATCTACAGCAAACTGTTACTTCATTGTCCAGGACTTGTGATAGCGATTTGCCTCATTGATCTCCGATCTTCAGCAAATCAAGGGTATCGATTTGATGAATACCTACTGAGGTTTGTAATCTGTATCTGAAAAAGGCAATAATAAAGATCTACATTCGAATGCTGGGTTTTTCCTCCAACAGGGAGGTTTCCCAAGGTAAAAGCTTCTTGTGTTTCTTCCATTTAATTAGCCTAGATGTGAAATCTGATTTAACTATTAATTAGATCTGTGTTAAAGATAATCTAATTTTGATCTGATCACTAAAATTTACATGGTATCAGAGCCAAGTTCGTATTAAAGTAATCAGATCTAACAATTTTCTGTCAGATTTTTGTGTTCTTGTTGTTTCCATCATGGTCACAGGTGCGAAAGTAGAGGACAGGTTAGAGGGTGTCGCTAACTTCTCCTCTTGGAAGGTTCGTGTACTATTGGCATTAGAAGAAAATGATGTACTTCAATTTGTGCAAGGGACTAAACCAGAGGAACCCTCTGATGCGAATGAGTTGGTTCAACACAAGAAGTTGTTAAAGGCAAAGAAGATCCTGATTGATATGGTCAAAGATCACCTTGTTACAGTCATCTCCAAGCTATCTACAGCTCGTGACATGTTCAACCAGCTTGAGGAAATGTATGAGATCAACAATCTCAATAAGGCTCTCACCTTAAGAAGACAGCTTCTTCAAATCAAGATGGACAAGGGAGAAACGGTAATGGCTTTCTTCATGAGAATTGCTGAATTGAGAGACCAGATTCAGACTATGGAAGGAGAAGTGCAGGACAAAGATCTGGTCATGCTTGCTCTAAACGGTCTACCTTCATCTTGGGAACCATTCATTCAAGGTTTGAGTGGTAGAGGTGATTTTCCTTCTTTTGATCGTCTTAGAGCAGATTGTACTCAAGAAGAATCTCGTTTAGATGCTAGAGGTTTTAAAAGTTCTTCTTCTTTAGATAACCAAGTTCTTGCAGCTCAATCCTTTAAGAAAGGTGGAAATTGGAAGAAAAAGAATTTCAGAAGGAATGACAATTTCAGGGCTCAAGGAAACAATGATCCAAGGAAGAAGCCTAGGGATCTATCTCACATCCGATGTTTTAGATGCGACAAATTTGGCCACTATGCCAAAGAATGCAATGCTCATCTAAGTCACCAAGAAGCCAACCTCAATGAAGTTGATGATAAAGAAAACAAGGAAGACTTTCTTTTCATTTCTGCTTTATCTAGTAATGTTCCTGTTGACAGTGACACTTGGTTGATTGATAGTGGTGCTTCGAAGCATATAACAAGATTTAGGAACCACCTTACAGATTTGATTGAGAAGGAGTCCAGCCTTCATGTGGTTATAGGTGATGATGCTCAATATTCTGTGAGAGGTCTCGGTAACTCTACTCTTAACTTGGATTCTGGTATTTCATTACAATTGACTGATATACTATTTGTTCCTGGTATTAAAAGGAATTTGATTTCCATTTCTACTTTAGAAGATAGGGGTTATCAATTGCATCCGATGTTTCAGATGCCACAAGTTTGGCCACTATGCCAAAGAATGCAATGCTCATCTAAGTCACCAAGAAGCCAGCCTCAATGAAGTTGATGATAAAGAAAACAAGGAAGACTTTCTTTTCATTTCTGTTTTATCTAGTAATTTTCCTACTGACAGTGACACTTGGTTGATTGATAGTGGTGCTTCGAAGCATATAACAAGATATAGGAACCACCTTACAGATTTGATTGAGAAGGAGTCTAGCCTTCATGTGGTTATAGGTGATGATGCTCAATATTCTGTGAGAGGTCTCGGTAACTCTACTCTTAACTTGAATTCTGGTATTTCATTACAATTGACTGATATACTATTTGTTCCTGGTATTAAAAGGAATTTGATTTCCATTTCTGCTTTAGAAGATAAGGGTTATCAAATTGCATTTTCTGAGGGTAAAGTTTTAGCTTGGCCTAAGAAGTCTAACATAAAATCTGCAAGAGTTATTGGTAGAAGGTTTGAAAGCTTCTACAAGCTTTCAGCTCTTCCTTTCCAGGCTTTTATCAATTCTGCAGTTGAGTCTAGTGATTTGTGGCATCAGAGACTTGGTCATCTGCATTACTGTGCTATCCCTACTCTTGAAAGGATGGTAAAAGGTATGCCTAAACTTAGCCATGTTCATGATGATGTATGCAAGGGTTGTGCTATAGGTAAGAACATTAAAAGTTTTTTTCAAAACAGTGAATCTAAATCTAAGAAAAAATTTGCACTTGTACATTCTAATTTATGTGGTCCTATGTCTGTTGCTTCATCTGGTGGTTGCTTATACTATGTTACATTTATAGATGATTTCTCTAGGAAGACTTGGATTTATTTCTTAAGGTCTAAAGAATCTGATGAAGTCTTAACTAGGTTTAAAGAGTTTAAATCCTTAGTTGAAAATCTTTCTGGTAAACGTATTAAGATCCTTAAGATCAGACAATGGAGGTGAGTACACCTCTGGTATTTTTCATGACTATTGTATAGAAGCAGGGATCAAGAGGGAGTTTTGTGTTCCCTACAATCCACAGCAAAATGATATTGTTGAAAGGAAGAACAGGACCATCATTGAATCAGCCAAAGCCATGCTTCATGATCAAGATCTAAAGTTGTTCCTTTGGGCTGAAGCTACTAGGACTGTTGTCTACATCCAGAACAGGTGTCCTCATAGCATTCTGAAAGACATGACTCCGGAAGAAGCATTCACTAGAGTAAAGCCCGACATCAGTCATCTAAGGATCTTTGGAAATCCCGTCTACATTCACATTCCTAAGGAGAAAAGAACCAAATTAGAGGCATCTGGTAAGAAAGGTATAGTTATTGGTTACAATGAAAATTCCAAAGCATTTAGAATCTATATTCTAGGACAAAAGAATGTTGAGGCAAGTAGAGATGTTACTTTTGAAGAAAATATTGCTTTAAGTAAGTCTAAAAGATCATTGATTGAAGAAGATAATGTTACTAACGAGAACCATGAGATGAATATTGATAACAATGTTGAGTTTCAGAGGGAGTCTACAGGTATGCCTGAATCACCTAGTCATGATGAACCTTTAGGATCTACAAAAGGTCCTAGCAACATTTCTAGGGGTAAGAAGAGGCCACTTTGGATGCAGAAAACCATTCAAGAAGTTGAACAGTTTGCTGCTCCTCCGGGTACTTTTCGAGAGAGTAGGAGACCTCATGCATTCTCCAACTATGTGGCTTTGATGTGCAACCTTACCGAGATTGAGCCAGCCAATGCAAAGGATGCAATGGGACAGCATGAATGGAAGAATGCCATGGATGAAGAGTATGAGTCCATCATCAAGAACGATGTATGGGAGATTGTGCCCCATCCTAAAGGTAAGTCTGTTGTATCCTCCAAATGGTTATTTAAAGTTAAACATTTTGTTGATGGTAGTATAGAAAAATTTTAAGTTAGATTTGTTGCTCATGGTTTTTCTCAAAAGGAAGGAATAGATTATGAAGAAACGTTTGCTCCTGTAGCTAGATATACTTCTATTAGATCTATAATAGCAATTGTTGTAGCTAAAGGCTGGAAGTTGCATCAAATGGACGTCAAGACTGCTTTTCTCAATGGTGTCATTGAGGAAGAAGTCTACATTGAGCAACCCAAAGGTTATGAGATACACAACAGGAAAACACATGTGTGCAAATTGAAGAAAGCTCTCTATGGTTTGAAACAAGCTCCTCGAGCATGGTATGTAAGAATTGATAAGTATTTGGTAGGATTAGGATTTTGTAAGAATCATGCTGATCCTAACATTTACTTTAAAGTTCTCAATGGTGAGATGTTGATTTTGGTATTATATGTTGATGATTTATTTCTAACTAGGAAAGAAGATCTTATCATTAGATATAAAAAGGAGTTCGCTTTTGAGTTTTAAATGAAAGATCTAGGACTTATGAATTACTTTCTTGGATTAGAAGTTTGGCAAGGTACTAACGAAATTATGCTAAGTCAAGGAAAATATACTGTTGATATATTGAAAAGATTTAAAATGTTCGATTGTAAATCTATGTCTACACCTATGGAGACTAATCTAAAAAAGTTGAGTGCATGTGCAGAAAATTCTGACTTTGCAGATGCTACAGAATATAGGCAGCTGATTGGGTCCTTGATGTTTCTAGTTAACACTAGACTGGATATACGCTATGTTGTCAGTGCACTTGGCCAGTTTATGAATACACCCAAGGTTGTTCATCTTGTTGCAGCTAAACACATTCTGAGATATCTTCGAGGCACAATTGACGATGGGTTGAAGTATTCTTCCACCACAATTTCCTTGCAAGAATTTTGTGATTCAAATTGGGCAGGAGATGTCATCGGAAAGAGAAGCACTTCAGGCTTATGTTTTAGTTTGGGATCAGCCATGATCTCCTGGGCTAGCAGGAAGCAGTCCTCAGTTGCTTTGAGTATAACTAAGCTGAGTATATTGCAGCCAGCGTTGCATCTAAAGAAGCAGTGTGGCTTTGGAAGCTTCTTGTTGGGCTGCTTGGACAACCATTGGATTCTACTGTGATTCATTGTGACAATCAAAGTTGTATAAAGATGTTTGTCAATCTTGTGTTTCATGACAGATCTAAACATGTGGAAACTCACTATCACTTTATTCGAGATATGATACAGAGAGGTGCCATTCAGCTGAAGTACATCAGCACTGAAGAGCAAGTGGTAGACATTCTCACCAAGCCACTTAATAGGGTGAAGTTTGAGTACTTCCGGGAAGGGCTTGGACTTGTAAAGATACTTGCTATCACTGAGAGGGAATCTCAGCTTCATAGATGTATCTTGTGTATGTATCTCAATTGTACCACTCTTGCGGGCAATGCAAGATGGACATTGTACCTTGTTGTTTTAATCTTCCTTAAGTGAAGATGTTTGTAACCATCCTTTGCGGGAAATACAAGGTGGATGTTGTATTTGTATTCTGAATCTTCTTTAAAAGAAGATGTGTACCACCCTTTGGGGCAATGCAAGGTGGAATTGTAATTATTTTTGACCATCCTCTACGGGAAATGCGAGATGGTATTGTAATAATTTTTGTAAGTCCACCTTCTATGGGCAATGTAAGGTGGCAAAGTTCCTCACCACCCTCTGTGGGCAATGTAAGGTGGTGTTGTATTGAAGTCCACCCTCTGCGGGCAATGTACGGTGGCAATCACCCTCTGCGAGCAATGCAAGGTGATCTTTGAGGCTTGTCCTCTCCCACCCTCTGCAGGCAATGTACGGTGGGTCCATCCTCTGCAAGTAGGCATGATCGAAAGGTAAGGTAATAGCTAGATCCCTCATAGCTAAGAGGGAGTGTTAATTTTATAGCTATTTCGGATTCTAAAATATTTAAATTATGTCTTTAAGTTAATTTAAATATATATCGCAATTTGTATTTATAAATACAATTATGTGCCTTGCAATTTAAAATAAAGTCTCGGGCCCTTTATTCACACCTTTCCATATTGGTGCCAAAACAAATAAATTGTAACGTGGGTTGGCATGCATAAAATTATCAATCGATCATCATATATAAAGGTTTGTCTTGAGGCATCTAACAATACAATTTGAATACACTGTTGTTGATGTGTGATCTCATCAGAGACATACGTGAACTTCTCCTCAAAGATCATTAATGCGATCCGCTACAGCATTTATTTGAACGGAGGCTGGAGCTAACAGCGAACACCATCATTGTCAAGAACCCAAAGCAGTGAATCATGTTATTATAGCAGTGATACATATATCTATTGTGCAGCGATACCTGGAGCAGAAATTCATTTAGAGTCTAATCATATCAAAGATCTGAGTATGCTGTGATCTATCTACAGCAAACTGTTGCTTCATTGCCCAGGACTTGTGACAGCGATTTGCCTCATTGATCTCCGATCTTCAGGAAATCAGGGGTATCAATTTGATGAATACCTACTGAGGTTTGTAATCTGTATCTCAAAAGGGCAATAATAAAGATCTACATTCGAATGCTGGGTTTTTCCTCCAAGAGGGAGGTTTCCCAAGGTAAAAGCTTCTTGTGTTTCTTCCATTTAATTAGCCTAGATCTGAAACCTGATTTAACTGTTAATTAGATCTGTGTTAAAGATAATCTAATTTTGATCTGATCACTAAAATTTACAGTCCTAAAGATACCTCTCCAATGTTATCCATAAATTCAAGAAGAGTCGAAGTGTCCACATTTAGGGAAGCATAAAAATCCTTGATGTTGCACTTTGCTCTCATTCTTGTGAATGTCTTACCCAATTCAGCCATAATAAATTTTTATAAACCAATAGGGAGAAAGAACCTAGTTCAAATCTCATAAACTATTAAAGAAGCCAATTTGACTCCATTAACTAATATGGAGAAAAGAACACTCATCGCCAAGTTCATTACCCATTCTAAGTACATCATGGAGAGGAATCAAAAGTGAGCAGAGTATCCTTGAAGAAATGCCAATTGATTCATTCATAAGCCTTCGCAGTATCAACTTTCGGATATATACCTCTTAGTTTGCCTTTTTTGAGTGAATGTAGAGTCCGACATGAAATTATGATTCTTTCCAAGATCTGTTGACCTTTAATGAGGCTTCCTTGCTTCAAGAAACTATTTCCAGTGGGATTTTCTACAGTCCCTCTGCAGTGGCATGTATAGATTTTATAAATTGTGCTAAACAGATATTGGTTTGAAATTGAAAAAGGTATTGATGCTTGTTTTTGCCGAATCTGTTTTTATGGAATTAGAGTCAAGAATGTTTTAGCATCTTTTAGCATCTTCCATTACCTCGTGGATTCAGTAGCAACTGCAGTAATATCATCTCCCATCAAATCCAAGAAAGTTTAAAACTAGGTAGCTGGAAACTTGTCCAGGTCAGGTGCTTTGGCTTTCTGCATTTCTCCCAAGCCTGCATGATTTCTTCATTAATGAAAGACTTAAGCGTTTACACCTTTTGCATTTTGTGGAATCAAGAATCTGATTCATGTCATTAGGGAAATCTGTTTTTGTTCTTCAGCACGTCTGCTAAGTAGGCCTTTGCTGCTTCTTTGATTTGTATTGGCTGTGTCAGAAGGATGACATTTCTTTCTATTAATTTGGTGAATTTAATCACTTGTCACCCGCCCACAGTAGATTGATGGAAAGTTTTATGTTTCTGTATCTGTCTCATCCATTTTTCTCTAGATTTCTGATGCCATAAGATTTCTTTGGTATATACTATACGACTGCTCTAGCTTGGTCTGCAAGTCTGCTTCTTCTAAACATATATTCAGTCATTCCTAGATACCAGTTATCTTTATTCAATTGTTCCAGCTCTTATTCCAAAATCACAAAGATATTTCCTTGGTTTCACGATGATGTGTCCCCTCAGAAAAACTAGACATCTCCGAGACAGCAACATCCCTGTACACAGGGACACCAAGGGAGCGCCCCCCTTCCATCCCTCCACCGCCACCACACAACCTGCCACATCTCTGAAACATTTCCTCTGTTGGGAATGTTTTGAGACATTTATTAGCCAGGAAATGCCAAAAGTGGACACTAGTACGTCCCTAAGATGCCCAGATGTCTCTCGATGCTCCAGGAAACGAAGCCGAGTTTCCCACAGCGTATAAGATAAAATGTGAGTTTTTAAAAATAAACATAAAAAAGTCACTTCTACTTATCTAACCCTAGCACTAATTTGACCCCAACCCCCGAGGTCTCTCCAAAAATTTATAAAAGAAACATTTAATCTCATTCTCAATCATGATTTTACACAAAATCAGTGGCTGCAATCTAAAACTTGAAAGTAAAGAGTGAAGAGGAAGAGTGACAGAGAGATTGAGTTGGAAGGAGACTTTGGAGAGGGAGCAAGCCAAGAGGAGATTCTTCATTCTTGCAAGAGGAAGAGAGCAGCAAGATTAAAGGTAGGCATTCTGATTCAAAACATTTTTTTGTTCAAGTTTCATTCACATTGTTCATTGCACAATGCAGCTGTTATGATTCATGAATCATGAATTTCATTTAAATTTATAAATGAATCAATGATTGAAATTTTGAAAGTGAATTTTGAAACAATGAAAAGTAAAACCCTGCAATAATGCAATCGAATTCATTTGAAAACCTGAAATATAGGTCTAAAATATTGAAATTATGGCATTGTCATAAAGATGAAGTACCTGCATCTGCTACTTTGCCACATAGGAGTAGGGTAATCAGATTTCTATAGTTTCTACTTCTACTTTACAGAGTCTAAGACCACTGAATCCATCTAGTTCATGGGCAGAAAAGCCTAAGGGGAAAAATAAGATTACTAGTTCATCTTCACAACCATTGGCAGATTTATTCAATGTGCAAGCAAGGATGAGGCAGATGATGCAATTGGCAAATTCGTCTTTGCCAATGGCATCCAATTCCATTTGGCTTGCTCTCCTTATTATAAGGAAGCTGTGTCATTGATAATAAAGGTGGGACCATCATATATGCCACTAGGGGAGACTAAATTGAAGAAAACAATCTTGGATCGGAACTATTCTAAGATCAATATTTTGATGAAGAAGATGAAGAGAACCTGGATCACAAGTGGATGCAGCATAGTCATGAATGGGTGGACGGACATTACACACCGTCCACTCTTCAATATTATTGTTACACAAAATGCTCTTATTTCCTTAGGGCTATTGATTATTCAAGGCATCACAAGGATGCCCATTTTCAGTTCCGGATCCTCAAAGATGCTATAGAGGTTGGGCTACAAAATGTGGTGCAAGTAGTGACAGATGCAGCCCATGTGTGCAAAGTTAGAAGGAAATTGATTGAGGCAGCCTATAGACTTATTTGGTGGACTCCTCCTTGTGTGCATGCAACAAATAATGCACTCAAGGACATGTGTAAAACCAGCTGGATCAAAACAATTGTCAATGATGCTAGAGATGTGCAAATGATTATCTGCAACCACAAGATTTAACATGCACTCTTAAGGTCCCCCTCTCAGAAGGACTTCTAAAAACCTCTAGAGACTCGGTATGCATCATACTTTATTTTCTTGGAGGGGGTGCTTAAGTTGCAATAGGTATTGCAACTAGTGGTTACGACGGCGGAATGGAATTGGTGGCCTATGTCGAAGATAGAAAAGGGATTGTGGGTGAAGGAGATGGTGAGGAATGATGCCTTTTGGGCTGATGCCAAATATATTGTCTCCATCATTACTTCAACCTTCAGATTTATTAGATAGAATCGTGCACCTTCCCTTGGCGAGGTGTATGAGTGCATTGATTCTATGCTTGATCAAATGAATGTTGTTGCACAAGAGAACCCCAAATTGCAATTCTACACCAAGCATATCCAGCTGATCATTCAGCATAGATGGGAGAATCTCAACACTCCCTTAAACATGGCTGCCTATGCATTAAACCCGAAGTGGTACGTGCGAAGGTTTGTTAAAATTACACCCATTGACGATGTTGAGGTGAAGAATGGGCTCATTAAGGCCATTGAGAAAATGTATGATCCTACAAAGGCCAGCTTGATTCGTATTGAGTGACCAAAATTTGCCATTCTTTGGGGATATTGAGAGGGGACCAAGATAGATCTTGAGACTATGTCACAAGATGACCCCAAGTTGTGGTGGGTTGTGCATGGGCCTAGATCTTCAACTACTACTCTAGCCATTTGTTTGCTGTCCCCGATTTCTTGCTCTTTAGCTGCAATGAAGAACTAGCCTACTTGTAGCTTCTTCCATTCCATTAAAAGGAACAACCTTAGTTCTAGGAGAGCATAGAAGCTTGTGGTTGTACACAATGCCTTGTGTCTCATTGACTGCAACACACTTGCATACAAGGAGAGTCCAGTAACCAGATGGGAAAGAGACAAAAGAGCCAACACAATTGATGATTATGCTACACTGACACAGCTGGTTGCTATTGCTGTAGATGAGCTTGAGCATGCGGGGTCCAGGAGTTCCAATGATGGGGAGTTTGAAGAGAAGCTTGGGAATGAATAGAGGCATCAGATCATTGACCCGTGAGTAATGAGTAATTAGTATTACAATCTAATATTTACTATTTTGTTTTTGAAGATTTAACTTTGAACATTGTTGATTGTAATCATGAATCATCATTATGAAATTTTGAAAATTCTCAAGTACTATATGTATTTCCCTAGCATCATCCATAAATACCCTCTCTAATAGTCCCTTTACTCTCTTCAAACTAGTGGGCTCTTCTTCATTCCCATCCAAAAACATGTGGCTTTCTACTACAAAATCAAGGACCGCATTATGATATGGAGAAGCAAGTGGTCTCATTGATTCCCCTCCTCTACTCAAAGGATGCCTTGTTCAGAGGACAACTCTTGTAGTTGCTTCCTCCTGTGCTTTGATAAATTCTGATATTTGATGAGGTGGCACAAGTGCACCATTCTTTTTTGCCTTTGGACAGACTTTGATTCCTCTTCTAAGAATGGAACACAAATGGGCTTTCACATGGTTGTACACACTTGTATACATCTGATCACACTTGTTGCATATCCAAACATATGTCCCAACACCTAGCATTTGTTGTATCATATGCACATTCCTCCACATAAGTGAACTTAGGTCAAATTAAAAAGATGATTGGCTGATGGAGCTCGAATCGGCAGCTATTGTATTGTGTCACTAGCTAGATAATAGTTGGCCAATAGAGAATTGGTTGCCAATGTATTATGTCACTAGCGAGATAATAGTCGGCCAATGGAGCTACCATAAGTTGTTTGAGATTTAGAAAAACAATTACTACCACAGAACAACATTGCTATGTCACTAGAAAGATGCTATATTGTATCATTTTAAAGTTTCACTTAATAATTATAATTTATATAATCAATTTTCAAATCAATTGTGATCAGACAAAGACAGTTCTAAATATAAATATTTCTTATTATTTGGTCTTGCTGTAATGTCCCCAAATTGGAGTTTACCAATTTTTACACACAAACAACAATTCCAACAATAACACACTAAAGTGAACCTTGTTTTTTATTAAGGATCAAATAAGTTTTGGAGGGGCCTTGAAACCCTTTACAAAAAGATTTTAGAGGGATTTGGAAGCCTCAAACGAACAGGTGCAAAGAATACAACATAACCACACAGCAGGCTTACAATCAGCATGCAATCAACAGCCTAAAAGATGCTAAATAGACAAAGTTCGAGCTGCATTATCAGCAAGATGAAGCCCCTAGAATCCATACAAAGGATTTGTAAAGCCTCCCTTAACCTTAAACAAGATCCAAGAGTTTTTTTAGGCTCCCTTAGCTTGAACAATGGGTTTTAACCAGGTTCCCATAACCTTACAGTGCAATACCCCACCTCTCCCACCCCAACATTCTCCACCTCAATAGGAGAAGCATCTGCTTAATGGGATAAATAGTGAAGGACACCAATAGGCGAAGAGACAAAACCTCGATCTTTCTCACAATGACGATCTCCACCTTTGAAGGAGACTTGAGAAAAAGACCAAAGAAGGAACATAGCGGGCCCTCAGCAAAATATTAGCTAGAAAAAGAATGAGAGCCCCCTTAACAAAACTTCAACAATAATTTCTCTTCCCTAACAGCAGAAGAGACACTTAACCAAAAATACAAGTCTAAAACTGGCCTAGAAAAAGTCGGGACAATCAATTTCAAACAAAAGAAAAAAACCAAAAGCAAAACGAGTACAAAGGAGGACAAAACAATCATACCCCGCATAGCAAGACCTGTGGAAAACACAAAACTCCAAAAGAAGCGAACGCCAAAGTGGCCCTTGATCCCAACTTCCAAAACAAGCAAAGCCATAAGTAGAACACTGCCAACCCCAACACCAACACTAGCATACTTTCCAGGGAAGCAACCAAGCCCACAAAGAGCCACTCCAAAACCGCTAGGCCAAAGAGGAAGCCACAAAAAGCCCACCAAGCAAACAAAGAAGGGCATAGAAGGGAAGACCAAAACCAACACAAAAGCCCCTCCCAAATCTTCCCCACAAACCTCCACAGCTTCTATGGCTCACAAAACTCATCACCAACAGCAGCCACAGAGGAGTTGAAGAAAAAGCAAACCCATACAAAACAGAGGATTAAGCCCTAGCCACAGTCAAAGGAAATGGCCCCACCTAAAAACCCTGGCCACAACACAGCAAACATAGAGAACACACTTCCTCAGCGTCAGCTCAACAATACACAAGACCCCCAAAACATTCCAAGGACTAATATCAGTACAAGAGGGCGAATCCACAAACAGTCACCCAAATGATTCATTGCAGGAACAGATCCCAAGCAAAGAAGAGGGCTGAGCCCAAGCAACATTGAGCACTCCTCAAAAAGCAACAACACCTTGCCAAAGCAAAACGCCCAACCAAACAGTAGATCCTTTGCAGGCAAAATACCCCCATTGGCAACTCCCTCAAAGGCAAAGTCCTCACCTTCCAGCCTCTAGGCAACCGCATCAACACCTAAGACAGCCACACCTCGACCTGGAAACTTCCCCACAAGCCCACCATCATCCGCTTCCTCGTCGTCTTCTCCAACATCTGCATCTGAACTCCCCCTACCGCTGATCACTCTACTCATATCTTTTTCCATTGTGATGTCTTTGTTGCGTGAACCTTCTAGTGTCTATGTAAAGAAAGAAATTTGAATTAAAGTGAACCTTGTAACCACCGCCAATATTGAGAAATAATGAACAAATACATCAATTAGTAAGGAGATTAAGATAGGGACTATGTCTAGCTAATCATCTCATAACCAATCATAAATTAGTCTAGTAGGAAACTCGAAAGGGTGCTAGTAAACTGCCCAACCCAACTAAGCCTGAGAGCACGCAACATTCACATTATGGCAACTTGGCCCTTATCCCACAAGCAACGGGATGTAATATGCACTCTTATATCCCCTTGATTTATTTTGTTTTGCTTTTGACTTTAAGAATTAATAGAGAGAATAGAAAGAGTTGATTTATATTGCAACAAATAAAATACTATGACAGCAAATATAAAGGAAATGCTTGCAATATTCACTTCCAAAATCATTCCAAAACTGGAAATACAATACAAAGACAAAATTGAAGATACCTAGATGGATAAATTTGATTATAAACACGAGTGCAACATACCCATTTGTTGCTAATAAAAATAAATGACTCCAGCAATAATAACCGGCAAATACAAGTTCCAAAATCCCTAGGTTCTTCACCAAAATGCTCCAAATGGTATGGCTAGGTCTAGAAGTGTCAAACAGCAGCTAAAATCTTTAGAGAATGCAAATATAGACTCCTTAAACCGCAATGGCTGACCTCAAATACTCACATTGACCCTCAATAAGTGATATGGCTGGCTGGAAGTGATATGGCAAGCAAGGAAGAAGATACAACCAACAAAATAAAACTTTAAGACTCCTCAATCTTCCCAAAAATTGTCCTCTACAAATCTGCTATCCAATAAGTCGTGCAAATCTAAAGAAGCAAACTTCCTCCAATATGCCCAAATGTGACCTCTGAATAAAGTCACTCCAATATCTCTCAAAAACATGGAGAATATTGCCTGCAAGGGTTTTCGTCCTCACGAACCAAATATGAAGAAGCAATCTCCTCCAAACAAAAGTAATATCAAAAATCAAACTCAACATGCCCAAATGAGAGCCCCAACCCTCCTTTAATAGGTTTTTAGTTGTTTGATCGAAAAAACACTTTTTTTGTTTTTCACTATTTTTTGGGGAATGTTTTTTTCCCCTGTATTTTCAAGAATTCTATTTTGCTATATTTCTAGGGAATGCTTTTTCACTATTTTCTAGGAATGTTTTTTGCTGTTTTTTGGGATGCTTTTTTGCTATTTTTCGAGAATGTTTTTTTGCCATTTTTCCAAGGATGTTTTTTTTTCGCTATTTTTTGGGAATGTTATTTTGCTTCTATTAATAAGAATCACTTCCCTTTTTAATCTCCCAATGTAGCATTCAATAATAAAGGCTCTTCCACTAAAATAAATCATCTTTGATTTAATATTTGGCCTTTATAGTCCCTTCATTAAATAAATAAATTAAAACAATAAAGTTAAATGTTTAATTTTTCATACCAATAACTTATTGTTATTTAATTTCATAACTCTAGACTATATCAAATCCCATGATAAACGTCAAAACCAACTCCACTGATATTATTGAAAATAGCAATTGACTCTATCGATGCTCATTGCTGACTTACTAAAAATAGTAATTGTAGGAGACAGTGTCTGAAAGGGCTCTAGAAAAGGGCCTTACACTCCTCATACATGTTTGAACACTCCTCATACATGTTTGAACAAGAAATTGCTTCTCTCAACACCTTTAGGATTCCCTAAACCCACTCATTAGCCTAGGGGATTTTCATGAAGAGGCTAACGGTCTCTCCACACTAGACTGGCTTAAGAAGGGGGCATTACACAAAAACATCCAACTATGAAAAGTTCCATACCTTGAGGTATCCCACAGGCGGCAGGAATGTCCAACTAAGACCAATTCCATCCCTTGGGGTAATCAATTTACCTCAGCCCACAAGAGGCAGGAATGTCCAGTATGACCAATTCCATCCCTTGGGATAGCATACTTAGTTCAGGGAAGTCGGTAAACGACATCTCCCTACCTTATATATATATATATATATATATATATGAAGTAAATACATGCATATATCTAGACACTATTATAAGCATTAATCTTATTGCAATCGATAACTAGCAATGCATATAACAAGATCAATTGTATTGGATACTTAGAGATTATTATCTATAATTGCATTAGGCAGATCGAGTGCATAAAATACTTAAGTTACATACCAAATTATGGATGCAATGCTAATAGCAATATACATCTGAAGTCTGATTTCTTATATTAGATTGGTCTCTTCAATCAATCTCCTTCAATGCTTTCTTTGAATCCTATCCTTTGACATATATGCCTCTTCCTTGTAGCAGAAGAGTCATGTCCCTTCCAATACATTTCCCTTGGAAAACTTGATGCGTCCCTTCACTTTGCTAAATCACATCTCTTCCTAAATTGTACTCATTGTTAACATTAATTAAGTCACGCCTTTTGAAAGGTAATTACTAAACACACTGTGTTAATATATCATATTCTATTTCTAAATCATACTTTCTTGGAAAATAATCAATGTGCATTAGTCTATCAGAACTTGCATGTTACATTGCTTCCTTTGATAATCTGCTACTGCCTGTCATCGCAGCACAAAGACTCATATTACTGCTGACTTATTGTATTGACATTAATTTATGGATCGGATTTTTCAGAAAATCGTGAGATCTTATGGATAAGACAATTTTCTGATGTTTATTTAGGCATTTCATGTCAGGTACATGACAGTCCACCCTTCCTGAGATTGCTTGTCCTCAAGCAATGATTGGGAATAGGGTGACTCAAGTTGTACTATTCTACTACTATATCAGGTTGTTAACGAAATAATAGAAAGTTTGCTAGGTTTTCCATTTAAGACAAGTTTTCTCTCATCAATTGTAATCGTAAGAAACTGTTTTGGTTGGTCTAAGGATATCACCTTAAATCATAGCAAGGATGAGCTTTCACGTATTAAGATGATAATTAGAAGCATGGTAAACATCTATGACCTCAAATGCAATAAATCCATATCTTTTTTTCCTCACTCTAGTTATTCTACATCAACCAAAAATAAAATCAAACCCAAAGCATACATAATGAAAACACGAAGTATACACATGAAAATATGCAGACACGAAGCATACACATAATACACATATTGTCAGATCCTTCTTATTGACTAGAACGCATTCATTGATTCATCCTTACCCTTGTATTATCATATATTGAGATGGAGATTAGAAGCATGACTCGCATCTATGTAATGTTATATGAAGATGTTCCCCTTTATTTTCTAGAGGAACCCTAGGGGTCCTTTGGATTGATTTTGACATGACATATCGCAATTTTGATTGTGGAGATTGTTTCTAGATCTTCTAAATTTGCTCTTCTATAAAGTCCCATTTGTTTATTGTCCCTTCTTCTCTTGATTAGGTGTTTTTAAGATCTTCTTCGTCGTACCTTATTTTCTTGCAATTTCCTTTTGCTTCCTCACATGTTTCTTTATTAGGTATTGTTTTTATTTTGTAGGCTAAACTTCTTTTCCCACATATATGTCTTGGTTCCCATTTTTCCTTTACATTTGAAACACGATTTTTTCTTTTTAAGATCCTTTTGATTACAAATGTGTCCACGCCTCCATTCATTCTCGCATTTGTAGCACACTATTTTCTTTCTAACCTTGTCTTGCTCACAAATATGCCCAAGCCCCCATTTTTACTTGCAATGGAAGCATAAATATTCTTTTCTTTTCTCAATTTTCTCCATAAAGGTCCTGAATTCATGTTCCATTTGTTCACTCCTTTGTGTTGTCTTAGCTTGTGATCTTCTTCTTTTCCTTCTCTAGAGCCCTTAAAGCCCTTTGACTAAGTTGCATTAACTATTGTTTGTCCCTAAAGCTGGTAGGAACGATGCTTTGATACCATTTGTAATGTCCCCAAATTGGAGTTTACTTGTTTCTACACATAAACAACAATTCCAACAATATACACTAAAGCGAACCTTGCTAACCATCAACAATTTTGAGAAATAATGAACAAATACATTAGTTAGTGACTAAGGAGATAATAGAATAGTCTGGTAGGAAACTTGAAAGGCGCCCATAAATTGCCCAACCCAACTAAGCCCAAGAGCACACAACATTCACATTATGGCAACTTGTACCTTATCCCACATGCGGCAAGAACGTCCAACTATAACCAGTTCCATCCTTTGGGGTATCCGATAAGCAGTAGGAATGTCCAACTATGACCAATTGCATCCCTTGGAGTAATCAATTCGCCTCTTGGCCCACAAGAGGCAAGAATGTCCAACTATGACCAATTCCATCCCTTGGGGTAGCGTACTTAGTTCGAGGGAGCCCATAAACTACATCTCCCTACCTTATTTCCTCCAACTTAAATATATACATATATGATTGATTATGGAAAAAATACATGCATATATGTAGACACATAATAAAAGTATTAATCTTATTGCAATCAATAACTAGTAATGCCTATAACAAGATTGATCGTATTGGATACTTAGAGATTATTATCTATAATTGCCTATAGGCAGATCAAGTGCATAAAATACTTAAATACCCTATCAAATTATGGATGCAATGCTAATAGCTATATATATCTTAAGTCTGATTTCTTATATCAGATTGGTCTCTTCAATCAATCTCCTTCGATGCTTTCCTCGAGTTCTATCCTTTGACATATATACCTCTTCCTTGTAGCGGAAGACTCATGCCCCTTCCAATATCATATCTCTTCAGAAACTTGATGGTCCCTTCACTTTGCATCTCTTCCTAAATCGTTCTCTTTGTTAACATTAATTAAGTCGCACCTTTGGAAGGTAATTATTAATCACACCATTTATTAATATATCATATTTTATTTTTTATTTGTACTGTCTTGGAAGATAATCGCTATGTATTAGTCTATCAGAACTTGCATATTATATTGGTTCCTGTGATCATCTGATCCTGCCTGTCATAGCAGCACAAAGACCCATATTGCTGCAAACTTATTGTCTTGACATAATAATTTATGGATCGGGTTTTTCAGAAAATCATGAGGTCTTATGGAAAAGACAATTTTCTGATGTTTATTTAAGTATTTCATGTCGGGGACATGACACTTGCATTGGAATTTTAATTTAATAATTAAATCTGCTCAGGTTGATTAGGGTAATCATAATGCTATCTAGAATATGGATGTTGTGTTTAGTTGTAGGGATGGGGCTTTCAATTCATTAAAAAACCACTATTTAACAGTTCAAACTCTGAAGGAAAAAAAAGGCTTGAATTTGCTGATAATTTGCTGATTCAAGCTTCAAGATCATTGACCAAGGTAGAGAGCTATGATGTTATTAAAATGAAGTTTGAACTCATTCGGACTGTTAGCAATCAACATGATGTCAATATAAGCTGTGAAGAAACAAAATCAAAATGCACTTCATTTGCCTGGAAATTGCATCTGTTTCTTTTTTGTGAATTATCCTCTTGTGGTGGACAAAAATTGTGTCATAAATGAAATGACAATGTTTAGTGCTTTTAGGGTCAAGAAAAAAAGGAAAAAGGAAAAACTCATTTCGGCGGGTTGAAATGGTAGGGGATTCGGCCTGAAATTGCCATGTTGTTGCAGGAATTGGGTGGATTTGGCAGGTGAAACTCAGACTTGTTTTGGACGGAGGAAAAGCC
Source organism: Chamaecyparis obtusa (assembly GCA_027943335.1). Taxonomy (NCBI): domain Eukaryota; kingdom Viridiplantae; phylum Streptophyta; class Pinopsida; order Cupressales; family Cupressaceae; genus Chamaecyparis; species Chamaecyparis obtusa. Next base: position 33,456 of record BSBK01000745.1, on the reverse strand, counting down.
TACCCTCTTTGAATCCACAACTGATTTGGACTAGGATTCAATTATGGGGTGTTTTGCACTTAGAATCGGCTTGTCAATGAGGTGATTCAATAACATAGCTCAAGAGCATTCACAATTGCATTGAAATCACTTCCAGGTGACACACTCTGATTTTGCCATTGATCCGATTGTGCAATGATTTCCTCCTATAGCTTTTGTCTTTTGTGGATCGGACTATTTGGACCATAATTACAAGAAAACCTTTGGCATCCCTTGGGTGGAGTTGAACTCATATGCTACCCGTTTTTCCCTTAAGTCTAACAGATGGCAACTTACATTGCTAGGATTCCATAGTATACACAAACCCAAGAGGTATCATTGGAATCTGAGGCCATTGCTTCCTAGAATTTCTAGAACACCATCAGAATTTCACTATTACTTTCTCCAGTAGTTTGGTTTCTTGAATGACTACTAAATCAAATTTGAGCAATTGCATCACAGTTCTTCCCAAAAAGATCCCTAATATGCATAAGCTTTACGCATAACACCAATACTCTCCTTAATGGGATGACGAAAAAGGTTAAGATTTCCTAAATTATAAGGCTGGAAAGAAAATCAGAATCATTCCTCTACTATATGTGTCTTGGAGATACTCAAATTACAGTCCCTATGTGCTAGTTGTTTCTCTAGTAAAGCATAAAGCATCTCAACCTGCTTCAATGTAACCTAGATTAATACAGAGAAAGACTCTAGTGGTAACCCAGGGAGTGATAAAATGAGGAAGCCATGCAAACAAAGTTAACATAGGAGGGCTCCTTTTGCATTAAGTACTAGAATAAGCCGAAGTAATGTTGTCTAAGGCTATAGAAAGCCTTTGGATTCTATTAGAATTAATAGTTGGACTTTATCTTCTGTCCGGCTCCAATATTATTTACTTTTGTGAGTTTATATATGTAGGATCACCTATGCCTGCTTCTAGTGGGGGAGTTCCTATTTCTTCACACCTTGCTGCTGTGGAGGTGGGTGCTGGCGACTCTATTCGCCCTCCCTCCCAATGTCAAGGTTTGCAATTGGGTGTTGGGTTGCTTCCTAGGGCTTATGTGAGGATCAGTGGTTCTCTTGAGGCTATTGTTGGGGTCGTTGTTTCCACAATGCCTGCTTCTAGAACTGGGGTTGAGCGGTTTTTATCTTCTCCCTAAGTTGTACTTAAGGGGGCATGTTAGAGTAAAATATGGGAATAGATAATTAGTTAATCAATCATCAATTAATTAAGTCCATTTTTATTATGTAAAAGTTGAAGATTAGCTCATACCCCAAGATCGTACCTATATGTATGTATACATACTATGATGTTTGTGTGTGTGTGTATAGTATGTATATGTACAAACTATATGTATATACAAAATATGATGTATATAAATAGCATGCACGGATATACATGTTTATATATGTATATACATAGTATATAATAATATGTGTATATGCACACAATATATATGTATATACATATATACTATGTCACAAGGTTGGAGTTCGAGTTTGTGTTCGACAACAATAAAATTCGGATGAAGTTCAGCAAGAGGAAAAAAATTGGAAAAAAAAAATCGTGATTAAAGTCACCTTATATAGATTTAATTTCTTTTAAAATGTTTGTAATATAACCACAAATTTATCAAAATAGTTTAATATTGCTAAATAACATAGTTCAAATAATTTGATACAACAATTTTCATTTTCCCTAGCTACAACTAAGGCTTTGTGTGTATATATATACATACTTAAAAATATAAATATTTATATAATTTATTTATATAACTTACATATGTAATTTTATAATTTAATATTTATATTTATTATTCTTATATACATTCATATATTTTTATTATTAATATAAATATAATATAGATTTAAAAAATAATATTAAAAATATAAAAAAGAATAGTTAAATACATATTATATATAATATAGATATGTTTTTATTTATATATTTATATAAATCATAAAATATCAAATATAGAATAAATGAATAATATTATACATATTTAAGAACATAATACAACAAATTCCAAATATAATACCACAATAGGATCAAACAGGAGCCACGTTATTCAACGATTTCAAATAGCAACCATTGTACATTACTATCGTCAAATCTTAGATGCCACATTTTTTAGCAATTTCACCCACGAATCCCTGGCCACTGCCTCAATGGTCTTTCCACACAACCACGTGAATTACACAGACGGGATACATGCAAGATGGAAAAATTGTAATAAAAAATCCTTAAACTTCATGTAGACCCATGCAGGATATACAAACGAAAACAAACACAAAAAATAAACCCTAAAAAAATGTTTATTTTTAATAAAAAATATAGCACTTGGTCCATACAAATAATTAGACGAATTTCAACGATTTCCCTGCAATGTTTTCAAGTTCATCGAATTTTGAATTTCATGGTTGAAATTTGATGAACCTTGTGACTTAGCACATATATATGAATATGTACATATATATGTACACATATATATATATATATATATGTACATGTATATATTTGTACATATACATAGTGTATATCAGAGTTCCCAAACTCACCGTGAGTATGGCAAGTCAACAAGGAGAGTCATCGTCCACGAGTCAAGAAGACCCTAACTTGGACTCAACTGAGTCAAACACCTGACTCGTGCGAGTCGCTGAGTCAACAAGTCAGGTGGCTAACTCGCCGAGTTCAAGCCTCCTGACTCAGTCGGCAGCAACCAATATGCAAACAAAAATAAATAAAATCTTTTTCAACCTTTTTTTTTACTTACCTCTTGCCTCCAACCCTAAAAGGTGACTTGTTTCATTGTTATGAGAAGAAGAGAGGAAAAGTGAGAGATAGGAAGAAAAATAAAAGGCCATAGGTTCGCAACCAGAAGGGAAGAAGAGATAAAAAGCTTCCCTAAATCACAATGGGGCAGCACTACACTTGCATTGAGAGCATCAAGGAGTCCATAGCAATTGTTGCAAAGACTTCTCAACTCATTTGTAAGAGGTAAGTGTTAAATTTTATAAATTTTGTTGGTTTTTTTTGTATGTTTATGGAATTTTCATTTTGTTGTTAATTTTTTTATGTTTAACTTTCCAAATCTTGAATATGAATGTTTTCTATTCAAATATAAATTGCAAACTTCAATGAGAGAAGTAGAACAATAGAAAACCCTCTATTTCTTTTAGAAAAAATTGTAAACATGTATTTAAAAAAAATGTAGGGTTTGTTGTTTTTTCTAAATTCTTCATTTGAAATTTGAAATTTTTAAAGAAAAAAACACAATGCACAAATATAGAGATTGCTCATTTTTTTCTATTAGTTTATAACTTTGTAAAATACAAAAGGTAGTTTGTTTGTAAAATTGTCTTATTGCAGCAGCCTTCACATTTTGGAAACCATAATTTTTCCCAATGGCTCATTTGCTGATTTTTTTAAATTCTTCATTTGAAATTTGAAATTTGAAATTTTTCAAGAAAAAAAACACAATGCACAAATGTAGAGATTGCTGATTTTTTTCTATTAGTTTATAACTTTGTAAAATACAATGCACAAAAGGTAGTTTGTTTGTAAAATTGTCTTATTGGAGCAGCCTTCACATTTTGGAAACCATAATTTTCCCCAATGGCTCCTCCTAATCCTCAACCTCAGCCTAAGAGATATGCTCAAAAGGATGAGGCTTGGAAATATACTGAAGACTTTCCTGGTAGAACAAGAAATCAAACAAAATGTACGTTTTGTAAAGAAATTAATCATGGTGGCAAAAATAGATTTAAATACCACATTGTCGGCATACATGGCCATGATACTAAGCCATGTACAAAAGCAACTTTCGAGGCAGTTCGTTTCTTTTATGTCCAATTAGAAACAATTGAACAAGAAAAGGAAAATAAGAGGAGGCAATTGGATGAGTTAGCTGCTATTGGTTCCCATTTATCCGCATCCACAAGTTGTGTTGGAGAGGGTTCTTACATGCCTCTTTTGTCCTAGTGCTTCTGCTAGTACTAGTGCTTCTACTTTTGCCCCTCCTAGTGGCATTGTTAGCTTTGGTCCTAGAGTGCGGAGATTTAGGTTGGACAATTATTTTGTCCCATGCACTACTCCTAGTGCACAGCCCTCGCTTGAGAGCATGGGTTAGAACAAGGAGGTCCATGATGCTGCAAGAAAATCAATTTGCAAGATTTGGTACTTTTGCAACATTCCAATTATTGCAGCCAGTTAATTATTTTTTATTTGATTGCTTTAAAATTAAATTTTAAAATTTATAATCTGAAGTTGAACTTTGCTTTGTCTAATGATTAATCGCAATGAATTGTTATATTTTTCTCACACGTACTTATTTAATCTATTTGTGACAAGTCTCCTTACTAGCAAGGCATGATAGATGTTGTAACCATTTGTAGGGCGGGGTTTAAAGCCCCTACTGATGCTAAGTTAAGTGCCCCCCTCTTGTTAAAAATGGTTAATGATATAAAAGTTGAGCTAGAGGACCAACGAGTGTATTGGAGCAAAAAGGGTTGCACCATCAAGATAGAAGGTTAGACCAATCGGAGGAATAGGACACTCCTAAATTTTCTTGTTTCCTACAGAGGTGATTGATCATTCTACTTCCCTAAATGCATTGAATAATTTAAATTTTTATTTATTGATCAATGCTCAATGATAATTATTTTGCTTTATTTTCGGGATCCACCAAGTTTTTGAAGTCCATTGATGCTTCCTCACATGTAAAAAATGCCACATACTTATGTGAAGCTATTGAGGAAGTCATACGTGAGGAGGGAGAAGAAAATGTGGTGCATGTGGTGACGGATAATGCAGCAAGTTATGTTTCTGCAGGTAAACTTTTAAGTTTTGATGGGGAGGCACCCGAAAATTTATTTAAATTTTCTTATCGCATCTAATTAATTTAAAATTGTTGCAAGTAAACTTTTGATGGAGAGGCACCCGAAAATTTTGTGGTCTCTATGTGCGGCCCATTGCCTTGACCTCATTTTGGAGGATACTAGTAAGCTTGAATGGGTGAAACAATGCGTTGATAGGGCCAAAAATATCTACAAATTTATCTACAATCATGCATTGGTCCTTAGAATTATGAGGCAATACACGAGGCAAAAAAAAGTTGGCTCGTCCTGGTATCACGAGATTCGCCTCAAATTTTATTACACTAAATTCCTTGATGAAATCAAAGGCAATTTTGTGGTGCATGTTTGTTGGTGAGGACTAGAGATCCTCATCGTATGCTACAACCATTGCAGGGATGGATGTGGCAGATTGCATTTTTTATCAAGCAACTTTTTGGACCCCTTATGCAAAGATCGTGCAGGTAAAATTATTACAATTTAATATTTAGTATTTACTTTTTATAATTTTATATGCATATTTTTGTTTTGTTTGCAACTTTGCAATTTTTCTTATTTTCATGCACACTTGTGACATAAATGTTTTTGTTTAACAATATTTGTAGGTCACTAGGCCCTTGGTAGCTCTCCTACAAGTTGTTGATGGGGAGAAGCCATCTATGGGCTACATATATGAGGGCATCAATAGGGCCAAGGAGGCCATTAGATCTATATATAAAGGAATAGAGGATAAGTATGGCCCCATTTGGGAGATAATTGATAGGAGATGTCATAACCAACTTCACAGGCCCATCCATGCAGCAGCATATTACCTCAATCCAGCATTGCATTTCCGCAATGATTTCAAGGCGGATGAGGAGGTTCTTAGTGGCCTATATTCAATGGTACAACGGATGTCTATTGATACCGCAGCGACACTGCACAAGATGGATGCATTTGATAATGCAACGGGGGTGATTTTCGCAAGCAAAATGTGCAAAGACGCTCAAACAGAATTGCAGCTAGGTAGAAATATATGTTAAGATTCTTAAGTTTATGCACTTTGATTTTATAATCTAGCCTTAAAGTTGGAAGTGAGATTGATTTTTTTTATTTTCCTTATTTCAAATAGATGGTGGAAAATGTTTGGACTTACAACTGGAGTATGTTCGATCACATCCACTCAAAGAGGCGTAATAGATTGTCTGTGGAAAAGTTGAATGACCTAGTCTTTGTTCATTACAACCTTCATCTGAGAACCAGACAGATTTTGGACAGTGATTCCTCTCTGATCACGCTAGAGGAGATCGATCTAGAGTCCGAGTGGCTCACTGAATCTACCGATCCTATCTTCACTGATGAGGACCTTGAGTGGGTTGACCAGGCAAATAGAGAGGTTGAGGATGTGGCAATGGCAGAGGAGGATAAAGCACAATCAAGCAGAGTTGATGTTGGCCACAATGGCAACTCACAGGCACAGACCACAGTTGTTCAGTCGTCCAAGACCTACCTTTAGACACCTTTGTAGGAGGGATACAAGCTACTCTAAGGTTGAGGCTGAGCCTGAGCCATAGACTTGTTTTTGTTTACACATAGGTTTGGGAACATTTGATATCATGGATTTCATAGATTTTATATAAATTTGAGTCTTGACAATATGTATAATTCTATATATCTATGTTTTCTATTTCCTTCAGCTACAATTTACGTTTGTACTTATGTGATGGATGTATGTTTATGTATGTGATCAAATTAGCTTCTATTTGATGATGTTATAGTGTCTTTTAGCTTTATTCAATAGTGGGTGCCTGAAACAAGTTGTAAATCGTTAAAAATCTCTAAATTTCAAGGTTTTTCATTTTGCCGAGTCATTACCGAGTCATAAGTCGAGTCATTCTCGTCAAGTCCAAGCCAAGTCCAAGTCTGGGAATTTTGGTGTACATACTCTTGATATTATGGCCTTTCGGCAAATATCTTATACCTTGGATAATGATAATAAACATATAGAGTATATATTTATTATTATAATTCGATACATAAATAATAATATTAAATATAAGGAAATATTTAATATTTATTGTTTATCAATTATATATGTTGAGTGGCTTAATTTAAATAAAGGGCCCAAGTTGGCCTCTTGGGCAAATGTATTTTATTTAAAGTACCTAAGTCGACCTCTTAAAGAGGCACCACATTTGCATACATAATGAAGATCGAATCTTGGAGAAGAAACACCAAAAACATAATGTGCTCTCTCCCTCCAAGAATCGGTTAAGGCTGCATTAAGGCAGCAGCGAATTCTGGATTCAGGCTGCAGCGAAGTCATCCATTAAGGAGCAGAGAAATCCATCATGGATTAGAAGATCGAGTTCATCCTCCCTTGCTGGAGCAAAATCTTGCCATCATAAGGAAGTTCTGTCATCATGCGAAAATGTCTAGGAGACTCAGCATGCTAGGATCGGTAACCAGTCAAGTGCAATTCAAGGGCAAAATTCTGTAGAATATACATCAGCAAAGGTTGATGCAGCCCTTTTGCTTGCGAATTGGATGAAGTACAGATTCATGACAAATATAATGCAGATTGGGTACAGTCACAATTTCAGATCGTAAGACACACATAGCACTGTTTAATGTCACCTTGAATCTAAGTTGTGAGAAGCCCTAGGTGGGCTAACTCGGTTATATCTAGAAGGATCAGATCTAAAGACTCCAAGGACGAACATCAGGGCTATAATCCGGGCACTATCTCTCTTTGCTTTGAGTTTATTCTATTACATCCTATGCTTAGTTTTGTAAGATCTCTATAGATATGAAAGGTTGATCATCAAGGTTGTATAAATTTTGGAGGATTACTCAAAGTAATGGGGAACTATGGCACCAAAGGCTATATATGTGTTTCTTCAAACTCGGATTTTACTTGAGAAACATTTTCAACTTCTAATTAGGGAAATGAAAGTGATGTCTCCTGTGTCAAAGAAATGTTATGTAGGTTCAACCATAGACAATCTTGCCTTTGCATTTTTTTATGGAAAGGGACAAATTGATGAAGATATGAATGGTTGCCACTCATATTACTGGATACTATATAAGCCATGAATATTTGTGGAGTCTTCTACATTGGAAAACATCATTCTAAATTAATTGGTTGATTATCATTTCAAGGCAGATCATTTTATCAAGGATAAAGGACCTTTTGTTATATGCCTTGTTGTCTCGAGTTCGAAACAAGGGTTGAGTGAATAAATGCATAGTCTAATGTTAGACTTTGGAAAGGTGAGTTCATCTCCTGTTCCTGTTCGTGTATTTCCTCTTACGGTTGTGGATGCAAATAGGAGTTCATAGTTAGCATGAGTTCCTGAAATCATATTATGGCACATCTCCATTCTTGGGCACTTGATTCACGGGGTCTTCACTAGCTAGGCAATATCATATCACGTGCGTTCATATTGGGGGATATTATATCCCAAAAATCTGATGTAATATATTGGGAATATAATAGGGACACTGGCGCTTTACAAATTTGACAGAGGAATACAATATTCAGAGGTATTTTTTATTCAACAATATCCATAAGCATGTAAGAAGTAGCGGGAAAAACAGTGACAATAAGAAATATGAAAACAATTTTCCTGGGAAATGGCTAAGCAATGAGTTGGAAAAACCATTTTGATTTTCCAAATTTTGAAAACACCCAGAAACCAGCAGCGAAGTGGAAGGAAACCAGGAGCAAAGTGAAAGGACCTGCAACTTCAAGCCATTTACACTTTTTGGAGCCACGCACAGATGTCAATCACAGGTGTGCAACATTATATCTATTCCTTTTCCACTTCCAATTTTCAATTCTTAGATTGTTGTAACAGTCATTTTTAGATTAAAGCTCTAAACCTGAGTGTTTCATATCATTCAACTCATTTTATATGTATACCTTGATAGAGTCTGTAGCAGACTCATTTTCATATGTAACTTGTTTCCTTATGCAATATAAGACAGCTCTTGTGCTATACATTATCTTCTGCACATGGATCATGGACTATTTTTATTATTTTCAATGCATTCAAAGGGGTTTTAGAAGGAAGATTATCCACTGCTGATGAGCATTTGGGTAGTTTTTTATTTATTTATATAGATAATTACCAAAAGGGGTAGGTCCCTTACAAGTTGACCATCTAGTCCATCCATTTGGCTATGGTAAGGTAACCATCAGCCAGTACATTGATCCTCTCAACCTGAGAAGCAGAGAAAATATCACCATTGTTTGCCACAAATTTGGCAAACAAAGTAATGTCCAAATTGGTCAATCCTTCACGAAACAGAGTCAGAGCTTGAGCAACTTTCTTCTTCTTGGCTACAGCTTCAGCATCAAAAACTTCAGTAATAAAACTTTTTTTATGGTCTATTTCCATTTGCATCATAGCCATTGAAACAGCATGTTTATACTCATCACGCAGCAATGCATCCACCATCCTTGAAACTTGGTAACATGGTCCAAAGGCTTCAGCCACCGTGGTAAGAAATCTTTCCAATAAGACCCCATTGTGGCAGTGACTAGATGAAATTGGTCCAATGACCTGCTTGATCGTAGGCAATAGGGATTCATCTTGGAGCTTGACCACCATTCTCAGCTAATTATCAACATTGTTCTCCCCACAACTGCAATAAATACCAAAGTGAACTTGTCCTGCCATACTTCTCCCTTAATAAACTCACAATAAACTACTACTATTTGATATAAAACTTTGCATTCCCTGCTCCTTTTATAGACAAAAACCCTCTATTATCTCCTCTCTAATCAAGGAAATTCACATCTCCTTCCCAAAAACATAGGGAACAAATCTTAGCATAATGTTTTTCCTAGTCCACTCGTAACAAGAATATATGTATTATAAATTGTATCTGAGGCTGAAAACAGATTTGAATCTGTCTAGTTCAGATAATTATGCTTTGCATTTCCAGAGCATGGTCTAGATAGTGGAGGGGAATCCATTGTAGCATATAGGAGCTTTCCTGATTTTTCAGAGAATAGTACTATTTCCCTTCCCCAAATAGTCCTTTCTATCATTCTTTAACCAAAGCCCTCACGTTCTCTATATGGGAGTACTTCTCTATCTTCCTCGATTATCTTCACCAATTTAGGTGATACTTTAGGATTATCACTGGCCACTTCTTTGTTAGCTTTATCTATTCTTGCTATGACATGAATGTGTAAATTTTTTTATTTTTTTTAATTGGACCTAAATGTGTAAATTTGGCTTTCTTTGTATTGAACCTAAATGTGTGAATTTGAGAAATGAATGTGATAGGTACATGTAGTTTGAATTTTTTTATTATAATTTTATCCATTATTTAGCCAACTGATAGGTACATGTGGATTGAAATGCAAATGGATCTAATGGTGAATATGGAATATGTAATTGTCGTCGGTGAAGAAAATTTTATTGTTGGCACAGTCATTTGTCAAAAAGGTTGTACACTTGCTGACATCCGTCATGAAATTGTGGATGATGAACACATTGAATATCCATTCGATTTTATCAATAGCCTTGGGCATCTTTTAAATATAAAGCAAGAACAAAAAAGGAAAGCTACAACACAACTTATAGGCATAAAGAGGAAACATGACAGAGTGTATGTTGGAACGTTGGAGTCAAATATGGTGGAAAATACACCAAACCATCAAAACAATAGAGATTGGGGAGGAAAGTATGCATAAACAGCCAAGAGTTGGAGATGGATCTGAGTCAGTGGAAAAAAACATAGTTGTTGTTCCTAATGTATTGGCATCTTGGAATTGGAGAGTGAATAGTTTAATGGAAGAATTTGTGGAGGAGACACTTACTCTCAAAGTATATTTAGAAAACCTAAAACAAAGATCCATTGTGAAAGTTGTGGCATTGATTATGGAACAGGGGAAGTATCCATGGAAGCATGAACAATTTGTAACTTCAAAAACAATCATATGAAAACAATGTCCCATCAACGTCACATTTTAAGGGACGAAAATGGTGAAGATCATTCAAGTAGCATAGAAAAACAGACAACAGTGATTAGAGATCGATTTGAGATTGATCAAGCAATTAAACTTCTAGATGATTTCAATAAGACACAAAAGCCTAATATGTTCAAGGTGGTGGAAGCAACACTTGCAGGCTATGAGGATAAGAAAAAAGTAAGAGTGGAATGTACACAATGCAATAGTTTGGTGCCAACAAGTGGTAATATTGTCAGTTCTCTAAATGAACAGATGAAATCAAAGAAAACCAAATCTATTAGATTTCCACAATCCATGCATATACTATATCAGTTTCTGGATTCGATTGTGTAGAGTTTTTTATCATCAACGTTTCGGATCATACTACATGATCCATCATCAGGATGTCAGAGAGCAAGAAGAACAAAAGATGGTAGATTGCAGATCTAGAAGACAATAAGAGGAGAGAGAAAAGAGAGGTACAAAAACATAACAAAATACATAAAAATGGCTAGACGTATAAAAGATGTCATTTCAGACCAAGAAATGAAGAAACAAAAATACGAAAAAGAGAAATTGAAACGCTACACAACCCAAGCAATGAAAAAAAGGGAGGGCATGCATGACTACAATGGAAATGCAAGGGACTAAAGTGCAAGGAAATAAATGCCAAAGTAATAAGACTAATAAGAGAAAATAAATACAAACGAGTGCAAAAATAAGTAAATACGAAAAGCAAAGGAAACTAAAATAAAAAATGAAATATTAGGATGAATAAATAATACGCAAGAGAACAAAAAACAAAAAAAGGAAAAAAGGGGGCCGAGTATGAGCAAAATACAAAGACGGGTGTGTGAATATATAAAAATATATATATCAACACAAAGGCAAACCCAAAAGTAAAAAACAATAAAATCATTAAAAAAAAAAGTAAATATGAAAAACAAAAATATATAAAACCAACCATAAAAAGGAAGCATAAAAGAATATCTAAAAAGGGGGGACAAATACAAGGATAATAGAATAATTAATTAAAAGAATATATATAGAAATATATATATATATAAGTGTACAAATACAATAGCACAAGTAATAATTAAGAAAAAATAAAGAAATCAAAAGGTAAAAAGAGCACAGAAATTAATAAATTAAAAATAAATAGCCATAAAAAGGAGAGAATATAAGAGAAACTCTAGAAGTCAAAAAATCACTAAAAGAGAGTGAGCGAAAACAATAAAAGCAAAAAACAAAAAATAAATAAAGAATTCAAAAGGCAATTAGAAGATTAAAAAATTATAAAAAAATAAAAAAGGAAAGGAAAGAATAAAAGAATAACTCTAGAAACTAAAAAATTAAAAAGGAGAGAATATAAAAGAAACTCTAGAAGTCAAAAAATACTAAAAGAGAGTGAGCTAATACAATAAAAGCAAAAAGTAAAAATTAATAAAGAATTCAAAAGGCAATTAAAAGAACAAAAAATTATACAAAACTAGAAAATAAAAGGAAAGAGTAAAAGAATAACTCTAGAAACTAAAAAATCACTACAAGAGTGATATATATATATATATATATATATATAGGAGCAAACAAAAGAAAGAAAAAATAAAAAAATGAGGAGATTAAAGAAGCAAACATACACATCTAATAAAACAAGAGAAGGCGTTGATAAAAGCAAAAGGAGTAAACAAATAAATACCAAAGAATATAAAACGACTCCAAATAATAAAAGAGTGTATATATACACATACATATAGACATATATGTATACATGTGTATATATACAATTAAAAAAGAGAACAGAAACAAAAACAAAAAAGAAGGAAGCTCAGTGTGTACACGTATGCACACATGAGCCCAAGAAAAGAAACTAAAAGGTAAAAGGGGGCAAGTGCAAAAGAACAAAAGAGGGGAAGGGGGAGGCGAGAAGGGCCACCCACTGGGGAGGGGGAGGGGGGCCAGGGCAGGAGGGTGGGGGGTGGGGGGGTTAACAAACAAAAGGCCAAGGAAGATCCCCAAGCAGGATGCCAAGCGGGATGGGGGAAGAGGGAAACGGGGGGAAGGAGGGGGAAGGGGGGAGGGAAAGGAGGAACGCAACGGAAGGACAAAAAAGACAAGACTAGGAAGGCGGGTCAAGATGAGGGAGGTTTTTGAGGGAAGATAACAAAGGATGCCAAGAAATGCTTAAACTCCAACCATCATCTCGATTGAGGTTACAGGGGTGGTTGTTGATTTCAATGGCTTCCTTGAGCTTCCTTTTGAAGAAGTTGTCCTCCTTGAAAACAACTAGAGTATCCTCTAAACAAATGTGGTGTTGAGTGGAGGAAGAATGCTCAGCTATAAGAACACGCTCGTGCTTGATATCGGCAGCATGCTCTTTGATTCTAGTGTTGAAGGAACGACCAGGTTCACCTATGTAGGGAGTACCACAAGAACACATGATCTTATAGACCCCCGACTTTGAAAAGACGTCTCTAGAGTCTTTAATAGGGGGAACACAATTCCTTAAGGTGGACAAGGGCTTGAAGGCTACCCGCACACCTTTTTTACCCAAAATCTTGGAGATTTTGTGGGAGATAACTGCTACAAAGGGAATGGAAATGAACGGGGAACCTCGGGGGGAGAGGGCAGAGGATTGGAGGAGGAAAGAAAGAAAGATTTGGCCAAGTGGAAAGCTTTGGAGATTTGTTTGTCTGTATAACCGTTCCACTTGAAAACTTGACGGAGATGCACGAGCTCCTGGTCTAAATTATCATCGTCACAAATCCGGTAGGCTCGTAAAGCAAGGGTTTTAAGGATGCCGACCTTTTGACTGGGGTGGTGGTGAGAGGACGCGTGAAGATAAAGGTCCGTGTGGGTGGCTTTGCGAAAAACCCAACGATCTAGGGAGCCATCTGGTTTTTTGAGGATTGAAACATCAAGGAAAGGTAAGTGGTTATAGGACTCGATCTCCTTGGTGAAAGATATGCAAGGAACTAAGAAGCACACCACTATTACAGATGAGGCTTCACATGATACAATTGCTTAGAAAAGTGACATAGCCAGGAGACCAAAGAAGCCTACCAATGACAAGGCCCAACAAAGTTTGACATAGGTTGACTAAAGTGAGGAATGGGGTCTACTTTAGGCGAGATGAGAGGGCACCACAAGGATGGACTGGATCAAAGAAGCACACCACTATTACAGATGAGGCTTCACATGATACAATTGCTTTAAAGAGTGGCATAGCCAGGAGACCAAAGAAGCCTACCAATGACAAGGCCCAACAAAGTTTGACATAGGTTGACTAAAGTGAGGAATGGGGTCTACTTTAGGTGAGATGAGAGGGCCCCACAAAAGGGTGTTTCAATTAGCTTTGGTATTGGATCAGATTGCGGGGTGTTGTTTGAGAGTAATTCAATACCTCCCACTGAACGTACTACAAGAAAAGGCCTTTGTCGAAGTACAAGACAAGGTGCTTCTTGTGGAACCTAGTACATTGGAAGGGTTCAAAGAATATGAAGGATGGTAATAGGGTGTTTGATTACCATAATGACATCGACCTTTTGGATAGGCTAGAAGGCATCAAGCTTCAATTATGTCGGTACAATAGAATAAAGGGGCAACACCTGTACAAGTATGATTTGATAGATCATGCTTTTGTAGAACTTGAATTTTTCATAGCAAAAGCCAACTTATCTTACATTGCTAGTAACAATACATACAAATTAGAAGAAAGAGATAACAAAAAAATCAGATTTTGTTAAAAATTTGAACAAGGTGTATTTTCAAAATATTCTACTTCCATCTTCCTTATGTATTCCCATATGTTAAATTGTTTAAATATAATTTTTTATCAAATCTAATATTGGTTTTATACTTTTTGGCATCAAGTGCAATGAATAGTCTGCATGGTGAATGTTCAGGATAACTCAACCAATTTGTTGCTACCTACTTCGCGCTTACTTCTTAGTGTAAGTTTCTTTCACTGGCCATTCATATTTTGTACTGAAATGAAGTTGGAGAAAAGATAAAATATGTTCTAAATGAAATTTTAATACCAATTTGGGTCTCACATGGTGATCCAAATGTGCAAGTACATGGGTTGAGGAAAAGTCATATGCCATTGATGATGTCAATGGGGTTTAATGGGGTTTTGAAACCAAATCTAAAGGTGTTAGAAGGTCATCTATCAAACAGCTTGGCATCGTGGAAGATGGATAGCTTGCCCACAACTTGCCTTTCTCAACACTATTGATGCTACTGCGCAAATGTTAATGGTGCATCTATAAACTTTATATTTCCATGTATTTAAAATCAGGGCAATGCCCTCTATGAACTTGAATGAGACTTTATATTTGCATGTATATAAAATCAAGGCAATGCCCATTACAAGTTGATTGTTGGTCTTAAATTGTTAAAGGTAGATGTAATTGAGTTTAATAAAATGAAGTTTTACTATGATCAGTGCCTTATCTAGGGCTACAGAGTCAAGATTTTATCTTGTTTCTTGGTTGTAAATCTAGTCACTTGGCATATGAGTGTTTATATGGTATATAAACATGCAAATATGTAATATCACTTAGTTCTTCTTTAGCAATCCATTCATTCCCCTTTAATTACTGTAACCCGCTTATATGAATTTAATCCTATAGTGCAAGAACCATACAAATGAAACACAAAGTAGAAAAGGCTACTTGATAAAGCAGAAATATCGGTGATATTCAGATTTAAATAATTTAAAAGGAAACAACTTGGAGACAACTGAGCAATATTTTCTTCAATAACACCAACAAATAGATGAAAGCAGAGAAATTTGGATATCTTCTATTATCTTTGAAACCAAAATAAGTACATTATGATCATCAGTATTTGTCCTTCTATTTATGTTGTATTATATGCTATATCTTATCCTATCCTCTCGAACTTCGATCTTGGTCTCTCCTTTATACAAAACCAGGAGATACAACAAGCTTCAGACCATTACAATACATCGTTTAATAACTAAAATTAATTTTAGTTAGCAACTCTTAACAATATTTTGAAAAACAATAAAACATAAAACAAGGAACAATGAGGTCACGTGGTATGAAAAGAGATTATGACCCTCGAGCATCTTCAAGGGCTTCCTTGTGTGCCTCTTCTTCTGTCTAGGTCTTTTCGTTTAGAGGTGCAAGATACTCATCCACCCATCGTGCAATCTGGAAATGTGTAGGCCACTAATAACCGAGGATGGCAGGCTTGTGACTCAAGTGATCCCTCCATTTTTTGTCTACAATTGCCCGCGACTCTAATATAAATTTAGAGAATCTAGCATCCAATGCCACAATTATATCTAGAAATATGTTGAAAGTTTTGACATCAAAACTTTTTTCTTCCTTCAGATGAGACATAATCTAAGGAACCACATCCTTGTACTCAATTTTTCATTCTTCCAATGCCTTCATACAGCCTTCTCTATCAGTGAGCTCAAGAATAGACCAGTGCTTAATTGTAAGGAAAATAGAGATCTTGTCCTGTATCCTCTTTTCTTCTCCTGTAACATATTTGAGTTCCTCCATAATCATGTTGATCATTCTCTCAGTTTCTCCTATTCCTGGAGGTGCATATCGATCCCTTTGAGTGACTTTGCATAATTGAGTAAAAGAAAAGTAAGAAGGCTTCCACCTTTTCACAAGGCCCTCAAGCTTCGGCCTATTATCTTGAAATGTTTTTTTGCATTTCCAACAAAGTGTTGTAACCATTGTACACATCATCACATTTGTTAATGACAAAATCCACCCTGTGAAGTAAAATTTGCTCCATTGCATTAGAAACCTGTGTAGGAATTTCTTGCAATAGTCCCTCATTTGTAGTTTTTAACTTTCTAATTTCTTCTTCATATTTCCCTTTGTCTTCCTTCCAATTTTCATCGTATTTGAACATTCACAGGCTTGGACGGAGCATCCTTGTGTAACACCATAGCTTTGTTCTGATTATCACTTTAGTCCTTTATTTATCTTTTCAAAGAAGCATTTTGAACATACAATTCATTCACCACTTTATTCAATTTAGTTTCCCGTTGCACACTCTGGTTAATTAGTTGTTGCATATGCTTGACCTGATCTTTTATGAACATTGTCTGGTGCATGAGCTCAGTGGCTGCTTCCAAGGGAGGAGTATTCTCCATGATTTGTATTGTGGCTGAGCCATCCTTTCCTTTCACCATGTCTAATATATTGGACTTATGAGGTCCTTTGAAACCAACCCATGTGACCAGCACCTCTATTTTTGGATTATATCCTGATCTACTTATCTTCTCATCAATATCAAATTCTGCAACAAACAATGGATCATCTTTTTTTCTCACTTGATCAAGTAGGAACAAATGTTTTAGAGACAAACCGGAAACAATTAACATATTACTTTTTAGAACCATTTCTTTGGCTTCTTCCAGGGTGATATTTATTTCATCCAATTTCATCTCCTTAAAAGTTTGGTTAATAACTTCCTCATGTCTTCCCTCAACATCCATGAGGTTTACTTGTTTTCTCTCTTCAAATTTTTTCATCTTCATTTGAATCCAAAAATCCTTAAACTCTTGGGATTCAATAAATTTTTCATCATCAAGGAATCTTAAAGTCGTGGCTTCTCTCTCATCAGTGAGATCAATGAGCTGCTCTCCCCCATGAAGCTGAGCTATGTAACCATGAACTTCTTCCTAATACTATAAGGGAGATTGAGGCTTGTCAACTTCATCATCATTCCTCGATGCATTAAGCACACTTGCCGCCTCCTTAGTGTTACCAATTTCATTTGAATCTTCAAAGGCCGCAACTTCTTCTTTCTTTTGCTTCTTTTGTGGGGGGGGATTAGAAGTGGTTTTTGAATCAAAAGAATCTTAAATGATTAGCTTCCTATGTGGTTGTGGAGGAGGCCTCACATCTTGTGGTGTGGGCTTTACATCCTATAGTGTATCACTCACATGTTTCCCATATATTTTCTCGAAATTGAGGATACATGCTTCCATCATCATCACCTCATTCATCATCTCATTGAAAAAATAGGGCAGACCTTTCTACTTCCTTTCCTCTTCATTTTTTCTCAAAATATTCCATTTTTTTCAATCTTTGTAATATATCCTCATTTGTGAGAAGGTTTCTAGTTATATCCTCCTCCGTGTTGGTTTGGTGGGACATACATTTGATAAGGGAATGAATATGACCCTCGGGATCATATAATCTTTCTTCTCCATCCTCCAAGTGATAATTTTCCTTCAAACATTTTTGTACTTGCTCTAGTTTTTCAGCCAACCACCAGACCTGCAAATTTAGACACATGGGGTTAAAAGGGCCCCTTCCTCTTTTTGTCCATAGACTCCTTTTCAAACCATAACATCTGCGACATGAATTAAAGAAACGCAATCCTCTCTAGGACAAAGCTTGGCAATTTGTGGGGGGCCTATTGGCATCCATAAACTCTAATGAAAGTATGGTTTCCTCTGATAAACCAATTTGCAAAATTATTTGTATGGACTTTCTCTAGATTATATTTCAATGGCCTTAATACTTTTCTTATCTTGAGAGGTAACCTCTCCACCTGATGGCTAAAAGCTCTGAATATCCATACAAAAAAAAATCACAAAATATCTTGTAATTACAATCTTTACTGTGCATGTCCCATACGCGGCACCATTGTTGAATAGGTAATCTGATACCCTGGTAGTTTGTGGTAGTCAATTGTAAATTGTTTCTAAAAACATTGCAATTCTGGAACAAGATCAAATGACACAATAAAGAATAGAGTTTGAACTCCCTTGTCTTATTCCAATTTACCAATTGGTTATGAATTAATCATTCAATCTAAGCAACAATATCAAATTCCAAATTAATTTCATGGTTCTGAATTCTCATTGACATGAACGTTAAATCAATTGGCATTCTACTTCTAGCATCATCTCCCAAAACTTGACACCATCCATGATAAGTTTTCTAAAAAAAATCTATGAAACCCTAGGTAGAAAATGGCTCACTCTCGATGATGGGCATGAGTGCATTCTTTTCACCTCTTCCTGAAGTATGCTACTTCCCTTTTTCCAAATGTCTTGACTAGCCTCTCATAATCTATCCTAAATTGTTCTCTGTCAATTTTAGTGAGGGCTTGTTTGATCAGGTTGAAGCATTCTATTATACACGACTTAGTGACAACAAGTATTGGTTCCCCACTTATGCTCCTCACCATTCTGGTTTCAAGTTTGTAATGCATGGTTAACACAGCAGTCAATTCGACATCAACGAAAACATTTGGGACCATGCATTTGGCTAAGTTAAGATTCCAAGGTCATCTCATTGAAAAAACGGGGCTGGCCCTTACAAAAAGGTTTGTTAGATACATTGCCTGGGTCGGAAGATACAGGCACTAAAATAGCTTTTCATGATGCATAAGAAGGGTGTAGAGCTGTACAAATCCTACATACAGGTAGAGCTCTATTTTGGTATTTCTATAATAATAAGAATGAGAAAATTCAATGGCTCTCTTTCAAGGATAGGGTTAAAATGCTTTGAATGGATAACAATGATTTGAATATGCAATATGGATTCCTGTAAGAAGATTTTCATGCTAACATAGGAAGGATTTGTTAATGTCAGGCATTAACATCGTTATAAATCCATTAGTTTCTTGTCGTACTTGCTTATGAGAATTCGTTTGTTGCCTAGTATTTTGACTCTGTAGCCTAGATTAGACACTAGTCTATATGTAATCTCTTATGTTTTCCATCAGCAACTAATTGATTAATAATTGTTTTATTTCTTTGATTGCTTAGTTTGAATTCCCAACTTGGTTTGTAAATTGTTCTTATACCAGAGTTGAGCCTACCCTGCATATAATCAAATGCATACTCTGATGTCCATTGGTTGGGAGCCATCTGCTTGTTACGCAATACCACCTGTTGACCCCTGTCAATTATCCATTGACATTGCAGGAAGGGAATGCCCGCCTCAGTTTCGCAAAGTCCGAAGGGAAGGAAATTTTCTATAGTTGCTAAGGAATTTTCAAGCAATTGGCCACTGATCTGAGATGATTAACCATAGGCAAAGGCTAACTCTTAGATTTATCTCAGACATCAGTTGGAAACACCAACACAAGATATGGAAATAATGATAAGGGAGTAGTTTATGAAATTTGCATTCTTGAATTGGAAATGTTTGGTGACAACAAAGAAAACTTCAGTAGCTTCAACCTTTTTATTGAAGTCTTTCCTAGTTGATCAAATACAAAGGCTTGGTGATGACTTGTGGGAAGTGATTATGGAAGATTCATCTCTACTTCGGGACTCACTAAATTTGCAAAAATTTAGGTTCATAACATATCATTGTTGTCTTTCTCCCTCCATTATGTTGTTCTCTTCATGTCTTCCTGGTTGTACTGTTTTTATTTATTTAATATATTACACAATATATGTGTTTCACTAAAAAAAAGGACTTATTACGAGCCATAGGTGTTTTACATGAGTCGTATGGGACTCCCCCATTCCTCGAAATTGAACTCTGCTCCTTGAAAGTGACCCATGCAGCAAGAACTTCAGTTTGAGGATTATACCCTATTCCACTCACCCCTTCCTCAGAATTAAACTCTGCCGCTATCATGGGATCTTCTTGCTGCCTTGCTTGATCAAGTAAAAACATCTGTTTTAATGTCAACCCGTGAATAACTAGCATGTTGCTTAACAAGACCATTTTTTTGGCCTCTGACGGAGTAGTTTATCTCATCAAAGTTCATCTTTTTGAAAGTTTGACTAATGACCTCTGATCACCCTCTGATTTAGCAGTACTAACACACGTTTCACCAGCTCTAGAGTTTTGCTTAAAACCTAGCCAACTTTTTATCATAACATAAGATAGAAATATAAAGGGGTATAAAAATGCTAAAGAAAAAATTGATACATATAATATCTGGCCGAAAATAGGGGGGTTTAATTCGGGTTGTGATTGGGAGGAGGTGACAAGAAAGGAGTATAGGGCAATAATTTTTCAAAATGGGGGGATTCTTTAGTATGCCACGAACGCACGTGCTATAACCCAGGTTCACTAAATGAAGCCCCCATGGCTTGATTTCCTTTTGCTGTGACTAGACATTCCTATCTAGGTCTGAGAATTCGTGGCTTTATTACTGATTGGCGTGAGTAATATTATTGGTGCACCTCATTATAATATATTGACCTACAGGTGGAGAATATATCAAGTGTCTGTGGCAACAAAACTGAAGAGCTAAACATTTTTGTCATTGGAGGTCGATTCTTCAAGACAAGCCATTGAAGAGAGGCACAATTTCCTTAATTAAGGGCTTCAACGGTTTTCAGATGTATGGTGGCTGTATTAAATGTGCATTCACCACATATTCCCAATGTTTTTGCACAGCTTCCGAAATTAATGCTTGGCGTTTTTTTCTTGAAACAAACTCATTTATTCATTCATCCTATTTTTCGTGTGTCGGCTTCAGATGCTTCTGTCAAATGTGAGTGGGGCAGCTTCAGTTTGTTTGTAACATTTTTTTATTGCATTTCAGATTAGAATTTTATAACTGGATTTTCAGCTCGATACTATTTTAGAAATGAAAGACAAACATTGTTGGAGAAATACAGAATTGTATTGGCTTATCGGGATCATTCTATATATTGAGGGTAATTTCCTTATGACGGTTGTTGCGGGTGAGAGTTTGAGATTGGACTAAGACACACTTGAAGAGTCAAGACCGGTTTTTCAAATGCCAATACCTTTGCCTACTATAGTCCAAGTTCTTGCTCTACACGTCGTGGGCGCAATTTTGGTCACTTAGACTCTTGCATCTTGACTCCTATTGTGGCTGTATGATTTGGTCAGAAAATATGAGCTGGAAGAAACCTAGTCAGCATTTGAACAGCAATATCAGCTGAGCAGGAAAGCTTCTATTTTGTTAAATATATTGAGCCTTGAAAATTGAGAGATGTTGAAGGAATCGTGGATAAATAGTTTGTTGGGTTGCTGGTGAGGGTTTCAAAAGCAGCATGTCTTATTGTCTACAACATTCCCTGTATTGTTCAAACTTCGTACGCTGCAGAACTTTTCAGCATTTCAAATGGACAAGGGCCAGTCAGTGCATCTGAACAAAGTTGGTGCTCTCTATGAGTTGGTGCTCACTTATGTAATCTGGATTGGTGCCCATTTGGTTAATGAAAGCTATTCAACTGCCGTGGTTTTCTATTCAAAAGGGTTTTCCACGTGAAATTTGGTGATTTCCTGTTGATGTTTGCTCTCTGTTCTATTTCTCTATTTATGTGGTTTTGTGCTTTTAAAATGATTCACTCCCCCCTCTCAGTATTTTCTGTGTGCTCTTCAATATGTATGTATGTATACATATGCATATAACATATGTCTACATCTGCATCTATGTACAAGTATAACTCCTCTTACAAGACAATATGGAGCTCTTAATTTGCCATGGTTTGAACCTGGTTTTCTTCAGCTCTGACACTCTATTTCTAACAGTCAACCCACTCCAGCAGACTAATAAACCTATTTATTATTCCTTTGTTTAGCTGACCAAACAAAAGTAAATTTTATATATTCACTATTTCAATAATTAAGTTCTTTTTTTTAAGAAATGTGTTTGCGTCAAAAAAAAAGAATTAGACAATAAATGTTGACTCTGTTTCAATTCTACAAATATATTGTTATCTGATTTCCTTTACATCCTTTGCCGTACAGACTTTAGTCACAGAGTTGCTCATTGTTTTTTCATAAAAATGTGTCTGATTGAAAAATTAAACTGAATTGAATAAGAGGTAAAGTAAGAAAATACATGGGAATCGTAGGCTCTGTAAAGTAATGAAATAGCAGGGGCATGAGCGCCTTCTTCGAGAGCATGGCGCCTCCTCAGTGCCTTCATTGCCTTGTCAATTGCCATTCTCTGCCGTTCCTCCAATGTACTCGCCATTGCTGTAACAACAACAATCTCCAACTGTAAAATGTGTAGGGTAATTATATTTTCCAAATTAAAATTGAAATTTCATTTGTCAAATATGTAGGTTATTTATAGTGTGGGTTTTTCTATTTAACAGAGAGCACATATATTTTCTGAATTGAAGTTTGAAATTTCATTTATCAAATATGTAAGTTGTTTATAGTGTGTGGTTCTACTTTTAACAGAAACGTTATTTATTTGTAGAGGACTCCAATTAGTATACCATATTAGATCGAATGGAGGATGCTACAGCTGTGTGTTGCCTGTTTGCATGTCTTATATCCAGAAGTAGTAGTGATTTCCCGTCCCGTTATCTGGAAAGAATGTGGATGTGAACCATGATCAGTCAAGGCAACAAAAAAGAATTATGAGGCCTACAAATTTCATGGAACAAACAGGTTGCATGTCATTTTGCACTGATCCAAGCAAATAGCAAAATGTCTCACAACAGCAGTCCAAAATCAAGCATTAAGTTGAGCCGCCTATGGATGCCTTGAAGTTTTGGTAGGAATCGTTTTACCCATTTAATATTACCCAAAACAAAAGTCTAAAATCAAACAATTGCCAGATTTTATTCTCAATTCATGGAAGTTAAGAAAAATTGTATTTTTCAACAAACATGCTGCATCCTTAGTCCTACTGGCAGTCACTACTGAATGAAAAATATCAGTTGGAATAATTCAACCCAACACTTACTGTTTAGAGGAATAACAGTCACTCTTCTTTCTGAAACAGGATTTTAGGTTCTGTTCCTTAATATGCCCCAATATGTTTAGCTGAAAGCAGCTTATGGCTTTCCTGAATATGACTAATACATGTCTATTGAGATGTTGTAAATACTTATCACAACACTTTACCAATTACGTTGTTTTCTTCAAATTTTTAAAATGATTATAAAATAACAAGCAATGGGAATGCTCATATGCACTAGAAGTAACAGACCACCTGAAGAAATTTATACCTCAACTATCCGTAGATAAGTATCAAATCTAAAATTGAGATAATAATCAAAGAAAGGAATCACAGAAATAAATCTGTTGGTTATTCCAATAGCATTTTTAGGGTACATGATGAAAAGGACAGAGTCACCTGAAAAAAATTCTTTGCACGACAAATACACTCCAACCCGTCGTTAGAAGATGGCTGTTTGGCTGACCTGTAATAGCAAATGTGTTAGAATCTATCAGAAACAACCCCTCAAACCAAGTAATAAAAACTTTAAAAAATCAGCAAACATTCAGTATATTCTAGGAATTACACCCGTATGTAGTGGTTTATGTTGCAATGGAATCCTCATAACCACTATTGTGTGAACTGTCAATCGTATCCAGATTTTGCGTTCCACACATCGTTCTTAATATGAAACTAAAATCTAAAGTTCATCACTTCAAGGATTGGCCTACGTATTGATAAATTTTTAAATTCATATATGTTTAATCCCGTGGTTTTCTAAGAATTTTGCACACTGTCTTTGACTAACTAAGTGATTTTTACAAGCTACATACTTTGAAGAATCCAACGGCTTTTAAAGGTTGACTGACTACTAAAAGCTTAAGAACAATATTAGGCTGATTCTGCTTCGCTGCCATATGCCTTGTCGCCAATCTCGTCCACAAGAAATTTAAAAAAAAAATCGTAACATCATTAAAACTGCACATATGCTTTAACATACGTAAGGGGCATTGTTTCCGATGCTTTTGGATTCTTTGCGTAGATTTCATAAGAATTGAGGTGGTATCCTCTTGAACCATTAAAAACAATAGCTATAATTAAACCCCAAAACACAGCTATCAGAGACCTGCATGAAAAATGATATCTCGGAAGTAAACCTAGCCCTAACCCTAGCAGGATATTCACACAAGAAACTCAGCAGGAAATCAGGGTTGAGAAAGGTATGTTATATTTTGTGTATCGAGAGGAGTGTGCCAATGGATATGCGAAGGCATGCCAGCAGCAATCAAACAAAAGAAATCATGGGAAGATATTGCAATTGCAATTACAATCGTCATCGTTAGCATGAGGAAAGCAGTGCCAACAAAACCACCTTTGAAAAACATAAACACACTGGCAAACAAAAACTACCTTCCTAAAGAAAAAACGCCTCATTCAATTCACTCACCATATTTATTTTAAATTTCATCTCACCGCTTCCCTCCGCAACCAATGCCGTGGCCACAAAACCATTGACATGCCAGATTAACAAATCGAAGAAGGGTTCGAAACTCTTCAACTGAAAATTTGGTTTCCAAAGGAATTTGGTAGCCAAAAAGCATGAAAAACAATTTGAAGCTCTTTAACAGAGAATTTTGTCGTAAAAATCACGGAATAGAATTTGAAATTCTTTAGGGAAAACTTTGACATTTTACATTAATTATTAATTAAAATATTTGACAAAGGAAAAAATGTAATGAAAGTGGAAAAAACGAATCATGAACACCGAAATATTCATGATTTCAAGCCCTTCCAATCACCAAGATTTCGGAAATTTGGGCAATTTATTTTGAGATAATTGATTGTGGAGCATGCAAAAGCCTTACAAAATTACTATTAAGTTTTAGAGGAATAAGATAAAATTTCTATTGGAAAATTGTCAGCCCTTTCCTTTATTTTTTATTTTCTGATCATATTTTCAGATTTTACTTTCTGATTATGTTTTTAATTTTCACCTCTATTTAGCTCATAAGTTTCTAACTTAAATGTAAAAGTTATTTTATTTTGTTAAGGATAAAATTGGTAAGTTTCTAATTTGGATGCATAAATCATGTGATTGAAAGCAAATATTCTCAAAAAATCTATTTTCTCTCTTAAGCCATGTACTTCTTTGTTCTTTTTCTATTTATCATGCTCAATAGAAATGTTCTTCTTTCTTAATTGGTTAACGATTATTGTCTAAAATTTAATGCTTTTGTGGTATTTTTTTTGTTGGATTTTTCGTGGATAGCACTTTGTGCTCATGTAGAGATGTCTTTTTTCTTCACAATTTCCCTCTATTGTTTCTCGGTCGTACGATTTATTTTTCAAGGGAGGTGTTGCTATATTTTTCTCAATTTCATGGATTACGAATCCAATCTAGGATTTGAAATAAAATTCATCCATTTTAATCTTTTGTAATATACTCATTTATTCATTGTTGTTTAATTCTCCAATTAATTCATCATTTATGGGAGTGATTTAAGGATTGGGGTCTCTTCTTTTTCAGGGAGTTTAATTCACCTCTTGATTTGCAAAAGAGGGTTTTTATATCTTATGTTCAATTTTAATTTTTTGTGCAGTAGAAGTCAGATTCCTTCTTTGTTGATAGGAGGGTTGTATAAGTAATTATCAAAATGTTCAGTAGGATTTTTGGGTGTCCCAAACAGGACACTAATACTCTTTCAACTCTCGAAAAACTCAATGAGGTATTGAAATTTCACCTCGTCTTTTGATTTTTGTGATGTAATTGTCATATGCATGATAACTTAAATCTATTGGAAGTGTGTCGCTTCAATTTGCATGATAAATTAAGGGAACTTTTGGGGAGGGCACATTCAGGTTGGGGATAGGGGATAGAGGATAGTTTTATCTGAGAGCTTCCTAATCTTGATTAGGGGTCAAATTCGGGTTGTGGATAGAGGATTAATTTTTTGATTGGGAAGTTTCTCAATTGTGGGAAGTTTTCTCTCTTAAGAAGGTTACCTATATTTATTGGTCTACATTTTAAGTTTTGATTTGTTAAGCAAACATACTTTATAATAGAAAAACTTGAACATCGTATGTGATTTGTAAACTTGTGAGATAAACTAATTGACTTGTTTATAACCAAAAATGTTGACTTGGGTAAGGTTTAGGAAACAATCCACTCATTGAAATTGGTTTTGTTTCTTTATAACCATTGATCTTGATTTGGATATCGATTACGCAATAATTAGGTTATGGCAATCTCCTCGATTAACATTGATCTTCTTTTGCAATGGCATCTCAAACAACAATGAAACTCTAATGTAAGAAACAATGACAAAGTTGTTTTCTTGTGGATCAGATATCGTTGTATTTCTATGAGGCTTCTGAAAGCGAGCAGTTATTGTTGACTACTTAGAATGTGGTTGTAGAAGATAGATGTGGGTTTTAACATCTTTTTATAAATCCTTGAACTTTTGTGGATCTTTTAAATAGTCTTCTTGAGAAGAATAAAATTCTGCAATGAGAGGTTGGAATTCTAATTCACATTTATTAATAAAATAAAGGTGTCGTAGGGATGAGTTTAAGAATCTTTAGATTTTCTATAAAAAAATGTTCGAAGGATTTATGGAGTAATCCCCATTTTTTACTTACAACCAAGGTTTGAGGAGTACATATTTTTCATATAGAGTGTGGATGGATGAATGAATAATTACTTCCTAAGACTTAGTTTAAGGAGTATATATTTTACCAATTTCAATTTTTTGGGGAGCTGAATTTCTTTGTGGAGAGATGGTGCTCTAGCTGCACAAATAATCAACCTCTTTATGTTTACCTTTTTCATATGATATGAGGGTATACATTTTATCAAACTAATTGTATCTTAATATTTATTCCTTTAAAATATTAAATATTTACCAATTTAATCAGTTTTAATTTGTTTAACTATTTTGATCCATTTAATTTCACTGACAAAATAGTTAATGAAATGAGTTTTCATCTTCTCCCTCTCCAAGAATGTCTCCAAACAAGGGTGTGCTCCACAAAATAGTAACCTTCAACAACTTTCACTCAAACAAGGATTAGTAACCAACCTCTGATACCATGAAAGGAACATAAAAAGAGCAAGGAAAATAACAATAATCCAAGAGAATCAAACCACCATGAAAAAATGGCTTTGTTATGTCAAAATTGGGAAAATGCGACTTTAACAGACAACTCTCCTTCTATGAAAAAACAAAATATGTGTCTCAAGGTTTTGCATCTATTTTTCGAGGGAACTAGGCTCCCCTTACTCAACTAGAGAAGGAATATGGATGGCACTATGTGAAATCAAAATAGAAAAAAAGAGTGGAAAGGAGGGGTGATCTAGGTTATTGGAAAAATAAGTGGAAACCAGATACGCATCCTAAAGATCCAGCCATCCCTCTACTCTAGAATCAATTCTAAAGCCTACAAAAAGAGGAGGAAGGTTCAATAAAACCAGTTCCTATTCATAGAAGGAGGTCTTCAAAGAGAATAGAAAATTGGAGAAATCAGGGAATTATTCATTCTCAAGCCAACACCCTTTGGCATAAAAACCTTGTTGATATGAACCTATCAAAAATATCACGTCATCCTACAATAAACCCTAAGGAGATGAAGACTATAATGTTGAAGGAAGCACTAATTAATCAACAAATGAATGGTATTGAGAAGGTTTCACCAATAATTGATTCAAAAGATAATATAATATTGGAGTGTAAGGACAGAGTAGTAGAAGCATTGCAGAAAATTTGTGTGAAATATGGCATCTTTGCAAGATGGAACGGTCATGCAACTCCAATAGAACAAATAGCAGAATGGTTCTAGGAGGTCTATAAAAAAGTAAACATAATTATGTTATCGAAAAAAATTATTTATATTACTTTTCTGATAGATCTGAAGAATAAGCTTTTAAAAGAAGATTTGCCTAGAATTAGAGGTAATTGTTTTAAATTTATATACTGGAAGCCCAATTTTAACTCTAAAAACTTAGAGAATTTCAGAATAGAAAAAGCAAGTTGGCTTCCTAATTTACCAATAGAATTGGTAAATAAAGAAATTATTAGGAAGATAGGTAATAAAATGGGATCATGGGAAAATGTTTGTAAACCAAAAGATGAAGGTGGTATTGGTCTTAAGAATCTTGGGGATCAAGGGAGAGCTCTAGGAGCTAAATTGATATGGAGATTGTATAGGAATCCAGAGGCTAAATGGGCGAAGATTCTGATTAGCAAATATCTCAAAGATGCTTCCCCCATCAACATCTTCAAGAAAATTAATCCCCCAAGAGGTTCCAGAATATGGAATTTTTTGTTAGATTGTAGGAACATCATCAAGGATAGACTAACATGGAACTTAGGTACTGGGGAAGAAGCACTCTTTTGGACAGACTCTTGGGGAGGATATGAAATCTTAAATAAAGAACTTAACAATGTACATCTCAAAAACCTCTTAGAATCAAAATTTGGGATCCTCCTCAAAGATTATATAGTATATAATGGGGAGGAATGGGTTTGGAAACCCTTCCAAATGCAGGTTTATCCACAACAGAGCAAGAACTATTGGCTAGAACCCGTAATAAGAAAAAGATCATTCTAAACAACTACAGGGACACCTTAGTATGGGATGGATCTAAAACTGGTGAGTACAACACAAAGGATGGTTATGATCATATTAATAAAAACCATAGAAGACGTAAGACTGAAATTCCCACTAGCCTTTGTTGGAACAAAGGATGTCTTCTCAAAGCTAGTTTCTGTACCTAGTTAGCCCTCAATTATAGACTCATAACTACAAATAGGTTTAGGAGGATGGGCTTCTCAAGTCTAAGTAGGTGTCCTCTTTGTGAAAATAGTGAAGAGGACACATATCATTTATTCGTTAATTGCCCCTTCTCAAATAATTGTTGGAAATGGCTCACAGGAAACCTAGGATGGTCATCGGCCTCCCCTTTTTCTCTTCTGAAAATGCTCCAAGCATGGTCAATTATTAAGAGGGACAACATTTATGCCAACTTATGGACCTCTACCCCATCTATTTTAATCTGGGAGATATGGAAAGAGAGAAATAGAAGAATCTTCAAAGATGAGAAAATGGATTGGAGACAATTATGTAATAAAATTGAAGCAGCCATCATAGAAAACATTAACAGTAGATTATCCAGTATACAAAAAATAGATCTTCATATGAGTCATTGGGATGAAAAAATAAGAAAGGTTTGGCAAGGTCTCTCCCTTCCTCCCTTTATTGGCTCAAGGGATATGGGGAAGGCTTCCAAAAGAGGGGCTTGCAAGTGGTGCCCCCCAAATGAAGGATGGTTCAAACTCAATTTTGATGGAGCTTCCAGAGGTAATCCGGGGACAGCAGGCATAGGTTGCAGTATTCACAACCAGGATGGAAAAGAAATTGAATCTTTGGTAGCCCCTTTAGGAAATGAAACCAACAATTGGGCCAAATTTTCCGCATTAATTAAAGGACTAAGAATAGTCATTTCCCTAGGGATTCAACTTTTGGAAATTGAAGGAGACTTAGCAATCGTTATCAACGCTTTAAGAAAAGGATCAACCCCTAACTGGAGATTGAATTCCCTCCTCTCCTAAGCCCTAAATTTATGCAACTTGTTCAGACAGGTAACTTTAAACCATATCTATCAGGAAGGTAATTGTAGAGCAGATGAACTTGCAAATATGGGAGCAGATGGTATCACTCTCCAAGAAAACTCTCTTGTGCTTTAAAGAAGCCACCTAGGTAACCTATGGTAGAACTTAACCCAGGACAATCCTGTAATAATCTAGCTTGCGACTAACGACTTTCAAGTATCTTTAAAGACTAAGATTATAAATTGATACACTTGGATAAGTAAGAGTTACATTACTGAATAGATACTAATACATCCTAGCCATCAAGCATCAACTATCATATGAATTGTATTAACTTATCTAATTAACTGATTAGATATTTGTGTTCAAACACAGAGTTAAGGAAAACTCTCATATATAGATATAATATTGTTTCGTATTTCCACATAGGTTTAAGAGAATATCCATATATCAACATTTATGAATATCTTCCCTTAAGGTTTTACCATCAAGATATAGGTCTAGATAAATTTACAAGATATAAACATATTTTTTATTAAAATAGATTTATATAGTAATATATATACTCGATTACTAATGTAAAGACTACAGACTTCTCGCAGGGTCTTTTATCTCATTAGCTCAATTTTAGACACACTTTATGTAATCTCATTTATATAAATATAGGAACACATTTTTTTTAATATTAGCATAGTATTATAAAATATATATTTATGACAACCCTAATAAATTATATATATTTATAGAATTTTACTCCCACGTCATCCATTAGGGCCCCACCAGATAAGTTAAGCATCACCACACTTGGCAGATGGTATTAAATAATTATAATAAGTTGATGACTTCGACACCCTCTCTCCTTTTCAAAAACCTAAAACACTCTAAATCTCGTAGACTCTTAT
>BSBK01000744.1:2500-124905 GCA_027943335.1 Chamaecyparis obtusa | reverse complement strand
CAATAACAATACTAGAATCTAGAAGATCTTTCTCCTATTGTGTGAGTTATAAACAATGTAGGTGGACAAAGAGGGAGATGAAAGCCATTGTCAATGTATAGCCTATGTTCTACACCATTCCAAAGGAGGATTCATATCAATTTGAGAGATTTTGTTGGATCGAGCTACTTTTATACAAATATTTTTGTAATATAGAGAATAAAATAGGCCTTACTAAGGATTTGATAATTTAGACTAAAAGAAAATGAATGCATGCAAATATGATGTTTGGCACATCAAACATAGTACCCTGGAGGAATCAAGTTCGTGAGAAGAAGAAGAGAGTTACAATGATATGAACACAAGGGACTATATAGAGATGAATGAATGCCAGTTGTTTACATTAATGAACCCTCGAGCAATGTCAACCATGATGAACTTGAGATGCTTGGGAGGTGTGAGTTTGATACTAGTAATAGATGGGATAAGGTTTTAGTGCCATACCATTTGTATGTTATTGCGACACAATTCATTAGCATGAAAAAAACATGTAATCAAGATGGAAACATGCACTCTACTTTGACATTCAAATCTATTCATTGTTTGAAAAGAAATTTTTTCCACTTACAACAATTACAAACCATAGAATGTCCCTTTGCTAGACTGCTGCACATGATTATTCAAGGAAAAAATGGGTACATGTAATTCCTACTTAATTTCTTGCATAAGAAATGGACTTAAAAGTAAGACACTGGGACCAAAAAGCTAGCTCCTCATAGTAGCTCCTATAGGAGTTGTCACATTCATTTCAAGAAGATTTGAAGCACATAAGATACATCCTCATTGTGAAATTAGTTTCATAGGATTTAAGCTGGTACTAAAAATAGATAGTAGACTTCATGAAGCATTTCCCCACAATCAACATCTATGAGGTGGTGGATGCTCAATAATATTAGTTGGTGACCTTGCACAAGTACCACCTATGATAAACAAGCCTATCTACGCATCACATTCAAATGCAAGAACATTTGGGATTAATTCACGATGGTCGTCATATTAGAAATAATGTTCCATTAACAAGGTGAATCTACAACATATGCACAATTTTTCCAGATGTTGCAAAACATATGTAATGTAGAAGCCACGTAAGAAGATTCGTAGCTCATAATTATGTGCACAAACAAAGAACTTACCTTGTGTGAAACATAAAAAATGACAATTTGGTGCACTTGCTTGCGACCAACGATTTAGTGAATTAACACAATCAAAGAATTCTAAAATTGTTGAATTGTCCAATTGTATTAAGTAATGCAACAAGAACCATGAGCACAATAGAAAATGCAACTAGTGACAAACAATCCAACAAAGAAGTGCTTTTTTGTGGAGGTCAAAAGATAATGATCATGACTAACATATGGATAGAATCAAGCATTATAAATGGAGCTATAGGAAAAGTAATTGGAATCATTTACAACCTGGTTTGAAACCTCCTGATGTCTCAATGTATGTTGTGGCAAGGGTTGATAATTATAGTGGTCCGTCTTGGGACCCATATGATCCCAAAAGTTTTCTAATAGTTCTTGTGTTGCTTAGTAGTATAAGACAAATAACCTTGACAATGGCATGGGCTATAAACCTACACAAATCACAAGGCTTAACGCTACAAAAAGCAACGATTGATATTGGCAAAATGGAAAGGTAGGGGCTAACATTCATAAGCATATCTAGATTCAAGTAATAAAATGGCCTTTGCATCCAGCCTACATTTTCCTTTGATAAGTTTTTGAAAATGCAAAATAATCCACATCCAATTATGAGGAAAAAAGTGGAAGCTTGATTACAAACTCTCTCTCTCTCTCTCTCTCTCTAGGAAATCAAGGTATTCAACTTGTACCTACATCTTTGTCATATTTTTCCTAATCATTTGCAACACATTGATTTGACTTCTGCACATTCCTCTTTTATAGAAATCTACTCTAGGACATCACATTATCAACTTTGAAGGGACAATCTTGAATCAAAACACTCAACCTTCCAAGGTAATGATGTTTATACATTGTTAAACACACTTTGATGGTCAACATCTATTTATTTTGGAGGTTATCGAAGGTCATTCTATACCAAGTTTGTTATGAATATCGACGTGCCTTTTATTTCCTAATATCCTATTGCTTCATTGACATACTATATCTTTGACCACTATTACATGTTGTATTCATTGAAACCATGCAAAAATTGCTTTGCTATCACATTTTCTTTTTAGTGACTTGTTGTTTGCCCTCCAATATATTACTCATAACATGCCTTGCTATTGACATAACCATTGCACCTTGTTGGGGTGCAAACGCTAGTTTATACTTTTACTAGGATATTTTTGGTCAATATGAGAACAACTTGAAGATTGGTTGCCTAGATCAACTTCTATAGAGACAAAGCTTCACAACACTTAGTTTCTTGATAAAGTTTCACAATGGAAGAATTGATAATAACAAAAAGTTGAAGATGACTTAAGATAAGATTTTTACCTCATGTTCACATGTATGACTACATAAGTGCATTTTTTGCTTAAATTTAAGATGTTGGAGTGTTCCTATGCAAATTTAAAACTTTCAAATCTTTTGCTATTTTAGTATATCAACTATTATTTAGGAATTTGAAATAAAGGACAAGTCTCCATACATGACCGCTTAGCTTATTTTGGCTAGCAGTCATTACTTAAAGTTTAAGGAACAATTCATGGAGTTGGTGCTCCTTATGTTTTAAGTAGTTATCTCAAATTTTATTTTTAAATACAATCATTAATAATAATTGTTGGAGTGAATTTTAGAAAGGAGAATGGAAAGCAAATAAAATGAGGGACATAAATTTATGGGGCCACATATCATTTATTCAATAAGCAATTGCTCTTATTTCCAACCCCCCTTTTATTGTCAAAGCTTATTTTTCATTTCTAAGTAGTAAGTGCTCCTCTAAAACAAGAACAAATATCCTTTTCCATAAATAAAAATATGCATGTAGATAGAAATAAACAACTACATATTGTCAGAAATTCCATGTGACTTCACAATTTTTCTTTTTTTAATATTCTATTTCTATTTTTTTTTAAAGTTTGAAGTACAATAATTATTATTAATATTATACATACAAATTTTAAAATGTACTCAAAGAAAGTAAATATTGAAAGTCACTAGCTTTACAAATATTGCCTAAAACAAGTTAAGCAGCCATTACACTTGCATGAGAACCCCTCTAACATAATTTAAAAAAAAAGAAAATCTCCATATAGACGTTGCCAATGAAAACATACCTTGAGTCTCTTAAATTTGGTCTCGTAAACTGTCATGAAAAATCCTTTAATTCAATTCAAAAATTTAATTTATACCTATGATATTCTTTAAAACCCTATCTTTAATTTGTACAAGAAGATGTTTGTATAAGGAAACCAGGTGAAGTTAATACAGTTGACGGTGACGGGAAGACTGAGCCACGTCCTCAATCCTGAACTCATGTCCATTTGTTCTTATTCACGATGCAGCGAAGGAAAAATGGACAGAGTTGAAATAAATGAACAAATGGCGAAATAATACCATCTGGAAAAAAGGGGCGAAATCCAGATAAAGAAATAGAAAGAGGAAGAGGGCAAGAAAAGAATGGCGTTCGCCGCGTTGAGAGCCCCCGGCTCGACTTCTTCTGGATTTGGTGGCTTCGGTTCGAGTCCCGCGCCTTCTTTTCAGCAGCAACAGCCGAGCGTGCAAAGCCAGCAACATATTCATCTCTTCACTAACGAAAAAACACCTGTAACATATCAAACCAAGTGGGCCGACATTCATCCTGATTCGCAGAAGCTTCTATTGCAAATCGAGTACCATTTCATTTTTCCGCCTTCCTCTTTAATGTTCCATTCTTTTAATTTCATTAATTTTGAATGCTTGTTGCGTATGCTGCTCTTGTTTTATGAACCTTTAATTGATTGTGCCGCAGCAAACCACGAATTTTAGGGTTTAAAAACCTAAATGTACTTGTGGGTTTTTATTTTGGGAAGCTAAGTGATGGATGCAGTTTTTTAATGCTTCATCACAAAATGGAAGCATCTCTGTTATTTTTTACTCCTGAGATTTAAATGCAAGGGGAGCTACCCCCAATGGCAGCAACTTATCTATAACTTTTGATAAGCCCGTGTTAACTCATTTTATTTATGTTAATTTTATTAATAACTACACCTTATTTCTCGTGACTAAAACTTGAAACAAGGAGGAGCACAACGTAAATCGTAATGTACCAATTTTAACCTCAAATTCAATGCAACATTAAAATCGTTATCTGATCTCACATTATCTTTAAAACAACTATACTAGTGGTAAGCACATTCACACATCAACACAACATGAAATAAACCAACTTCTAAAAATCACTTGCAATTCTCAACAGTGCAAAGATAAACGGTAATATTCAGGAAACACAATTGAAGAACTCAAATTCAATTCTTCAGGTTAAACATTATGCTTCTATTTTGCTCAGTTCTTAGTCTCTGAGAACCTTGATAAACAATATTTAAATAACTATTTGACCGCGAATTTTCACTTAACATGGCTACAGACCAGCGACAGATAAATATACAGATCTGATATACAAACAGCCTGAATAATCATGCAACTTTAGAGATATGCAAGTTCATACTGGTGTTCACTGCCTGGCTTTTGATACTGTTGGCCTCAGTAGGCTGAAACCTGCATTGTCACTGTCAGCGATTAGCTCCAGGGTTGCAGACTCAACATTGACACCTTGAAAGGGCTGCTGGACCTCCGCCCAGCTCCTACGCTGATGATCTGCTGTGATGGTCTACTTCTGATCGAACATGCAACCTATTGCTCCTGCACCTGGTATCTTCTCTATGGCTGCATATTTTCACTGGTGATGATGTATTCACAATTTCACACAGCAAGGTTGATGATCCTGTAAACGGACAGATTTCCCCAGTCTGCTGCTCAGACCTGTGAAGATTCAATGTAAATTCAATAGAGGGTTTGCCGGTTTGGCGATAGGACTGAAGTACAATGGTAGGGATTTTGTCCTATCCATGAATAGTCTCAGGTTGGTGTATGAGATCCTTCCTGCATTCATTTAATGCAAACAATGATAGACTTATTCAATGGCTCTCTTCACCCAGCATTCGCTTATTTATAATGCTGTTTCCAAAACACCACAAAGCTAACACCAGGTCAGCCTAACGGTGCTGACTCAAATATATAATAATATTTCCCTATATAATACAAGTTGGCCTAGAAAACAAATTATTAATAATATTGTACATATATTTATGATTTTCATCTATTATTTATTTAATATTTGTTGGCCGATCCAGCCACATGAATCAGGGACATTGCACGAGAACATCAGATTTACGTGAAAACTTTGAATGAAAAAACCACAGTGAGAAAAGCTGCTTGGATCTACTACCCAAATCCAGCTTCACAAAGATAATGAAGATCTTACAATGTTTTGCAGGCACCAACCTACAAGGGACACCAATCCCCTAATCCAAAGAGCTGAGCTCCAACCCAGATAATGAGGCATCAACCTCAATTCAATTAAGATATGGAAAATACAAGAGATATACCATTCGGACCTTCCAAACTCAATCTTCATCATTTATCTGATCTGATCTGCTTCAGAACACTTTCACTATGTGTATGAGATATGCATTGTAATTTGTACACATCACTACATGTACTCGTTGCTATTGAGTACACAGCTTGTACAACTTTTGCCACTTCCACAGCAACCTCAACCACCACACATTGGAATAAAACAGATTGGTATTATACATGCATTCCAATGTTAATTACATCTTCTTGTCGGACTAGAACATATTTACAATATCCTCAAGTTGGCCACAAGTACATTTGTTAAACCAATTGTGTAGTCGGCTCCATCCTAAAGCCAACACATTGCACCAAGAGTAAGATCACCCTATGCGTCACCCAACATGAGCTCAACTCGTCCCAAACTACCTTCACACACTTCCTCCATTTGGCGCACGCTACTTCCTTCTGGCGCATCCAACAGGAACATCTGCAAAGTCAACAAGCCAACACAGTGTGCACTCTGACAAATCTAACTTTCTATCCACTTAATCTTCTGAAACTTAGATATAACATGCTTCATGTGTAACTTTACTTAGCTTCCAAACAGCAAGCCATAAATGCCAACTCTGGTAGAATGTGGTTCCAAACCCCATGACAATGCAACTAAGTGCACAAACTATTGTGTAGCAACATACCTCAAAAACCTACTGCAAACACTTCCAGAATGTAATAGACAATCTGGATCAACCGATACTGGAACATAATGATAACATTAAGATTCGGCAAGAGAGCTAACCAACATTACTAGACTTTGACCTTCATTGAGAGCTAACCAACATTACTAGACTTTGACCTTCATTGTCATCAAATACTCTGACAAACTCAAACACCTTGACATCAATGACAACACCTTTGACATCAATGACAACACTATGTTCAACATTTGTCACCTTGTAAATGCATTTAATAGGCCACTTGATCCATTCTAGATTCGTTTTCTATTTCATTCATCATTGCCACATATAGGGAGCAAGTCTAGAAACCGGCCAAATAGATTACCTCATTGATATGATTGATTACTGCCCAAGGTTGTTAAATCAACCTTATTGGGTGGGAGTAAATTTGATCAAGTCATTTTTCTTCTCATTCATTCTTCCATTCTCCACTCACATCAATTGAGTTCATAATCATCTGATGGGATGAGTGAATAAATAGTGATTGTTCAGCCCAACTAAGACATGAACCTTTCAAACCCTTTTCTCAAAATGCGAATGTAAAACACAGACAATGGGATATTCCAAAAATAGTTTTAATATGTAGAAAATTATTTTAAAAAAGGATCACATTGTTGTGGGTTTGCAACATATTTTTAAAAACATCAAAATTCTTTGTGTGTTTTCTTGGAATTGTCGGAGACAAATCCACAAGCCAAAATTTGAACCCTAAAATAAAAATTTAAATCAATATATAATATTTAAAAAAAGAAATTTATCATAAAATTTAATAAAACTTTATAAACTATAAAAATGTTAATATTAATATTAATTTATTAACTATTAATAATATTAATATTATTTATAAATATCAAATCTATTTTAAAATGTGGATTTGTTATTACTAGCCACAGATATCTGGTTTTGGCTGTTTGAAAGGTGACGTTCCCATGTGCAAGATTTGGTTTGTTGCATTCATAATGGAATGTTCCAAAGTGGTGGCCAATAGCCTCTACCATCATGACTTTGACTTAAGCACTTTATGCAAATTAGATTGATTCTATTGCTGCTGAAGCTCGATGTGGAAACCAAAAGCTATGAACCTGTGCTGATTTATTCAAATAATTACTATAGTACAAGGTTTTAAACAAGCGGGTCTAAAGCCAAATTTATGTGCATTGTTTTGTGTTGGCAATCGATTGTTGTTTCTGTAGAAGACTAAGTTTGACAAATTATTCACCTATTGAAGATAAAATTGATTAAAAATGGTAAAAAATAGCATATTTTTTATGATTTTTTGGGTGAAAAAATGCAGTTTTTTCGAGGTTAAAAATCATGAAATCTGACTATTCACAATTTTATGATTAATCGTGACTTTTGCAACTATAGTCAAACATTCATAGAATGGCATTGCAAACACATGATATTACATCCATGTCGCTACTTACTAGAAAAGAGTCCTAAAGTAGTGGCCAAAACCTCAATGCACAAAAAGATAGCAAATAAAAGGATAAGCTTAGTAGGTGCTATCTTAAACTCATCATTTTATTTATTTTCCCTAAAGTGTGTCATCATGCTATTTAAATGAGTACTATATGCATAAATTTATTTTTAGACCTCACTCCATTCAATCTTTCCCCTTGCACAAACAATTTGCTTTTACTTATGGCTGAAACTAATGTGTTCAAGCTTGGACTGAATCTAGCTAAGATTCAATCTATGCTATTGAGGATTGCAATAATAAGCCTTTTATTGCATATCTTGTTACTCATAGCTTGCTTTGGTGTATATACTCGATAGTACATTTGCTTCAATGGAAGAATAAATTGATGTTCCAAGTAGATTTGACTTTCTTAGGTTCTTAAGTTGCTTTTGACTTGAACAATATTGCTTGAATGCAGGGAAAGAATTTTGGAGTATAGGCACGAGAGTCAGATGCTTGATCAATGTGGCCGGTTGTATGATGTTTCAGCATTGAATGAGGATTTTGAGCATGATGCTGCTCGTATATTGCAGGTTTTGCACACTAATCTGAGAGGCTTTACATTCTTTCACCAAAATTTCAGGCGTCATTAATTTGTATATGAGAAGTGCACTATTTGTGAAGTACAGATGAATGCATTAACAATTGACAAAATTAATCTACCTAAAAAGTAGACACCTAGCGATAGTGTGCGTGGGTGAGAAGAGGGGGTTTGGTGCATTGTGGGCTTGCTTTTTGGGTCAGTTTCCTTCATCTTTTGCTTGTTAAGTGTTTTGCTTAGTGGGCTAGTGAATTTGTGAGTCGTGCTTACCCTTTTTCTCTATTCTTCTAGATTTTTGAGCCTGTTATTATCTTTCTTCCTCTTGTTACAATATTTCATTATTCATAAACTAGTAATTACAAATGGAGACGTTTTCTCCTTATATAAATTTACAAAGACGAAGTTTTTAAATGAAACAATTGGTAACTAAGACCAAAAATAGAAACTAAC
The DNA here is from genome assembly GCA_027943335.1 of Chamaecyparis obtusa. NCBI lineage: Eukaryota > Viridiplantae > Streptophyta > Pinopsida > Cupressales > Cupressaceae > Chamaecyparis > Chamaecyparis obtusa. The sequence continues at coordinate 116,154 of BSBK01000744.1, read as the reverse complement.
TAATAAATTAAGGACTAACTAAGATGACCATAAAAGAAACATTACAATATTCTAATACCCTCCCTTAATGGTCATCGTCTAACTACCTTGCAGAAGACTGTACATGTCTTGTGGTCATAATTCTTCAGAACATTTTGCTGCTGCTAAGAGCCTCTCTGGATCTATAGAATATTAATGACCAAGAGTAGCCAAAATCTGTCTAGAAACAAACAGAGAAGGCTGCCCCCTTCTTCAAAATGTTGTGCAACAAGAGACAAGAGCCTGCTATTGACTCTGCCACTGAGATGAGTTTGCCACTAAGCCTCCTAGAATTTGCAAAACTTTTGGCTAGAAATCATCACAAAATGTCCAACTTGATGCTGGATAACAGAGCCGTCCCTCCCTGTAGCCAGAGACAGATTGAGCACAACTGCCACGATTTTGTGGAAAAAATCAGCAAACCCTCAAAACTTTTGCAAATGAGCATGATGCCCTAGAACAGATTGCAAAAAGTCACGATTTTTTAGGAAAAAATGGCAAACCCAAAATTACAAATCATCGCTTTTTTGGGGAAAAACAGTAAAAACCCTTAATTAGGAACACCTGACAAATCCCACAGGAAGAAGAAACTTCATGAATTATAGAACCCATAAACAATTTTTATCGACAAAATTGAAAAAACCCTGAATAATTTTTTAATGGACAAAAAATTATAAAACCCTCCGAGATTTTTTTGAGGGAAAAATTATGAAAACCCAACATATTTTTTTAAAGGAGAAAAAGTTATTAAAAACCGGATCACTTATTTTTTTTGGACAAAAATTAGAAAACCCATCAATAATTTTTAAAGGGACAAAATTCTAAACCCACCAAATACTTTTTTTAAGGGAAACAAAAATTATAAAACCCCTCATATAAACCTTCACGCGGCAAAATACTAGATTTCATGTGGTAAAACAGCACATGCAAGCAACATGTAACTCACAAAATGCACATGCAAGCAACATGCAACTCACTAAATGCACATGCAAGCAACATGCAAGAATATGCAAGTACATGCAACTCATGAAATTTGTAGACTTTTGCTCAAACTAGGAAATTGCATGACCAAAACCCTCAACCATGCTTGTGATTTTCAGCAAAAAATCTTCGGATCCGCCAATGAATTTGCAAAGTCGTTTTTTCTTAAAAAATGATTAAAAAATTTCTGGAATAAATTCCAACAAAAAGGGCTACAAATTTTTCTTTTAAAAAATTCACCAAACCTTAAAGAAGCCCATCGACCCACTCTGATACCATGTTACAATATTTCATTATTCATAAATGAGTAATTACAAATGGAGACATAGTCTCCTTCTATAGATTTATGAAGATGAAGTTTCTAAAAGAAACAATCGGTAACTAAGACCAAAAATAGAAACTAACTAATGAACTAAAGACTAACTAAGATGACCATTAAAGAAACATTACAATATTCTAATACCTCTAGTGTAAGGTGGCAATTGATACAGCGATAGATGGTGGTTTCAGAACCCTGAAAACCTCTCTTTTAAAACAATTCTTAATGCAGATGATTCCTCCTCTTTGGGTCATAAGAATTGAGTCATCACTTTTCATTGTTGCCCTTGAGAATAATATATTATTCCCGAAATTTATCTCCCTTGGATGTCCTTAATTGAAACCTTCTCCCCTTTATACCTTTTAATGTGGAGGAGAGTCACACCTCTTCATCATGGCTGCCCTTTGCAATAGTCACAACCTTTCACAATTACCAACCTTTGGAAGAGTCACAACCCTTCATCATTTCTACCCTTTTAAAGAGTCACAATCCTTCATAATTGTCACTCTTTGCAAGAGTTGCAGCCCTTCACAACTTTTGCCTTTGAAGGAGTCACTTCTTTATTTTCTTCTTATTTCTTTTTTCTCTTCCACGAATTCTTACTTGATTCATAACTTTCCTTTTCTCTTCCTTCCTCTCTCTTCCTTTCAAATGAAGTTCTCTTCTCCCTTTTTATATATCATGTTTGAGGGAGTCACAAATTTTCATTTCATGCCTTTTGACCCTTCATAAACTTAACTAAATTTTAATTATGTTATATTTGAATTTTAGTCTCTTATATTTTCAATTTAAATTTTATTTTTATTCTCTTATATGTTAAATTTATTATTATTATTTATTATTAAATCCTATTTCAAAAAGGGGACATTACAGAAAAGGCACTTCATTTCTACTACGCGCAATGAAAGATTCTAGATCTGAGCAAAGAACATTTTAAAGTTCAAGTTTTGACAGTTGCCTCTAGAAGGGCAAAGACTGACTGGTTTTAGAGATTAATTCAAAATCTATTGAAGATTATCCCATGTATTTATTGGAGCATGCGATTAATCTGCAAATTTATGGGAATTTGCATTTCTTTGCCATTTGTTGAAAATTGGGCCTGAAGGAACTAGAATCCGAAGGGAGACATGGAAATATTTTTAGCTGCAAATTGATACTTTTTTGTGGTTTTTACTAGAATGACAGATCGTAACATGTTCAAGGGAGGACTTTGTTTCCATAACTTGGAAAGTTTATTTATCAAACCTTGGCATGTTGGGTTTGACCTAATGGAGTCCATCTATGAAACTTGTTTGGATTTGTTTTCCTAGGCTTTTGACAGAGTTCTGAAGATAGAATATTCTTAAGTCAATAGCAGCAGTTATTAGTAAGCCCTTGGGATTGTCTTGACACATTGAGGGTTGGGAGGTAGCTACTTTTGCTTGTCTTTGTGTTGAAATAAATTAGAATCATCCTATCTCAAATTCTTTCGAAATTAGATTGGGCAGTACAAACTTGGTTCACCAAATAGATTATGAAGCATTGCCTTTCCAATGCCGTGTGTGCCACGAATATGGGCAGCTTCAATGAAATTGCTTGCAGTTGGAATCTAGAACACTATAACCATATGTGGAATCATAGATAACTAATTTAAAGGCAAAACACAAGAATCCAATCCATTCTAAAGTTCTAGATACTAATGGGTTTATCCCTGTAAAATCTTGTGTTAAAAGGAAGATTGGGAATCAACAACAAAAGAATAGTTTTAGAGGGATGTTTAATAATAAATTTGATGTTTTGAAAAGCTTTGAGGAGTTGGAGGCAATGGAGCATGCATCACAAGCTCCAATGTGCTAGGAGGTAATTCAATGGGATTTAAGTACTCCCTCTCTTCTAGTTAAAATGCATTTTGTATAGCTGTCCCTTTTGGCATCCCCTCCGTCCCCTAAAATGTCAAAAAAAATGTCCTGAAAACCCATTTCCTCGTCAACCCATCGCCTCGTCCCAAAAGCTTGGGGTAATGTAGCAATAGATATTAGATGGTATCATGGTGGTAGTTGAAGTGATTCACTTTGTCTAGTTCAAAGGAGAAATTGATCTTCATGAAACTTGATGTGTCTAAGACTCTAAAGCCTATTACTTGAGTGGATTGATTGTGTAATGAGCTGTGTTATGACATCTTCATTCTCTTTGTTGATCTTTTGCTTCACACTTTTTCCTCTAGTTGTGTTCACATTTGGCCATCTTCCTCTCTCTGCATTAACCATTAACTGTTGAGGCTTTTGTGTCTCAAGCATCCTCTTTAATAAAATAATTTGGCTAGCATATCTAGTTTTCATGAGTTTGAAGAATTCTTTACTTGAAAAAGTCTTGAAGAGAGCAAACGAGGTGTGGTGGGTACAAACAAACATCTTTATGTCTCTCACTTCTGACATCTCTCTCTTTGTCCAATTTGTTTTTCCAATGTTTTTCAATGTGTTGTGCAATTCATGAACACATGTAGCCAGAAAAATGTGCTTGTAAGGGCTCTCCACTACCACGCTTGCTATAACTTATACATAAGTGTTGAATTGATTATCACGTGTACAACATTCGAGGCCAAAACCTCATCTATGGCATTCTTCAAATTTTGAAATTGGATGTTTGCATCCTTTTGCTTTTGTGAGCAAGACATAACTCTCTATAAAGAAATAAGGGCTAGTTGCAGGCATGGCTATGTTATCAATGAGTTGCTTATGTCTAGTATTGGTCCATCCATGATAATAAAGTAGCCCATCTTTAGCCATGTTTGTTTCGTGCCCTCCATCACCAATTCATTTTAGAATACTCTTTATCAAGAAGTTTGGCGTGTAGTTAGTGTTCTTCAAGGGGCCATATGAGGGACAAACATTTGCATCTCTCAACAATTGTTTGTAGTAGGGAGAATGTGCCACATGAAATTTGGTGGCATGGGTAAAGAAAAATTGACAATTGTAAATTCTATAACTTAGTGAGATTGCATTTTGAACAATTTTGCAACGCTAGTTACCTTTGTTTTTCCCTGTTGAAGTCCTTTCCCCTTAGAGTCTCAACATTAATGGTTTGGGTAGGCAATGGTGTATCAAGTTGTATAGTCATTATTGTCAGTCTCTTATTTCTTGCCTCATCCATCATAAACAACCTAAACACCTTGGCCTTCTCATCCAAGATTATTTTTTCTCATCCTTTTACCTTCTGTCCACATATGGACAAAAGATGACCATAAACTCTTGTGTAGCTGCTCTTCTAATTCTTGTTGCGCAAACGGCAAAACTAAACTGCTCTTTCCATTATTTTTTTGGTCTTTGTCTATGGCTGTTTCAAATTGCAGAAGGGTGTTTTTATGATTGGTTGGGCCCTTTGCATAAATTTTTAGGAGATTGGAAGGGCATTTTGCATAAATTTTTAGGAGATTGTAAGGGCATTTTGCATAAATTTTTAGGAGATTGGAAGGGCATTTGAACGGGCTCTGTGAATCCACAGTACTTGCAACAGTCCCATGCCCAAAAGAACCCTCAATACCTTGCCTACCCTCATTGCTTTGCATATTGTTTTTTTTTTGGTTTTTGAGAACATGAAAACTTGAAACAAAGACAAAAAATTTCCCCCAGTGTTGGAAACTTTGAAAGAAACATTTTTTAATCAAAAGGATTTGTGCAAATGAACAATGGATGATAAACTTACCTCAAATGATGTAGTTTTGATGCTCTCTTGTCTTCTAATCATTGTTGTTCTCTCTATTTTCACTTATATTCTCTTTCTTTGTCTCTTTATCACAATATGCAAAATGGCAAAACTAAGGATTTTTTTTGTTTCTAGGTGTTAGTGTCTTTGTTTCAGGTTTGGGGTTGTTGTAGGTTCTCTTTTTTGTGTTTGTTTATTTGAAATTTTGTTTGGTTGGGTCATAGATGGAAAACTCGGACTCGGCAAAAACTCGCCAAGCCCTAAAAAAGAATACTTGGGAAAAAATCAGCCACTTTTTGAAAAACTTGGGAACTTAAATAGTATAAAATTTAATTTAAAATGCATTTTTTTGCAAGATTCTATGAGAAGATGCATCCAATGAGTTAATTAATGAGAAAACAAAAGAAACAAGCTAAGTTTAGATATATATAAATGCAAAGTGGGTACAAAATCGCATTCTCATGTGGAATGCTGATGACTGGAAGCAAAATAGTAAACAGTTTCTACAAAACTAGAAGGAAATACATCATTACAAATTACAATTACATCTTCCTCTTCCCAACTCTATGAGCAAATAAGGGAGAGGAACTAGAAGTAGAGGGCCTAGTCCTAGAAGTAGAACACTGCACTGAGCATGACTGTGCCTCCTCGCTCGGTATCCCTGTTGATGTGTGTGGCTCGCTCTCCATCCTGGATGTATCTTTTGGCACTGGCACTGCTAATGACTCCTTGTTTGACTCCTCATCATCCTCCTCAATGTCATCCAATGTGAAACCAAATCCACCCCCCTCCTCCTCCATAGCCTGCCTCTCCAAATCAGCAATGTCATCCTCTGTAAACAATGGAGGTTGCTCTTGTGCCGTCCAATCAGAGTAAGGATCTATATCGTCCAAATCAATTGGATCAGCTGGTGCTTCCTTTGCCCTTCTCAAGCGCAACTTAAGATTGTATTTGACGCAAGGCAAGGAGCAAGAGGGGCCAAACAATGGCGTACCCTAATGATCCAAGCCTGCGCATGCGGAAGCAACAAACAACAACAGTGAGAGAGAGAATGCCAGATTTTTCATATATATTCATCAAATAGAATGATACATGCCGAGCTGTAAGGCCTTCCCGGTTAGGGCCAAATATTACAATGAATCACAAAAGTCCTCAAACATTCGAGGATCTGTCAAAATCTCTACTTCTATCTTCTAACAACTCCTATTCCAAAAACTGCCTCCTAAACTCTAAACCAACAACTACATTTATACAAGAAGCTACCAAACTAAGTCGGCCTTCAGATCCACAATCAACGGAAGGAACGGTCAAATCTGGGACCACACGCTTCCCAATGATGGATTCCAACATTAAATCCGCGATCCAATATAAATGCACAAGTCGGCCACAACAGGAACTAAAACTTAACCCGTCGGTGAGCAAGATAACCGAGCAGCAGATAGGCAATGCCGAGCGCTAGTGAAATAACCGACCGCCCAGGAGATAACTGACCACACTTGGTAACCAAAGGAAACCGACCAACTACCAACCAACTCGGTCAAAGTAGAAACCGAGCAACACAAACAAACTCCAAATTGTTTTTGGTGACACAGGATTGCCAAGGACCCGAGATGCTCCTGCATTAGTATTGCACATAGACAAGGTCATTGAGGCATTTTTGGGCTAACTTGTTTCTCTTCTTTGTGTGGATGGACTCAAATAAGCTCTAATTGCACTCACAATGGGATGAGGTACAAGGCTGACATAAGATTCTGAGAGCAAATTTCTTTAGATGTGGGATATTTCCACCCCAATTTTGCCACCAAGCCTCTGCAAAATAAAATATTGAGAAGTTAGAAAGAAAAGAGACAAGCGAAACATAATTTATCAAATGGCAAAATTGCAAATGTTCTACTTTTACCTGGGGTTTGAGTGCCTCTTGCTCTCTTTTCCAACTCTGAAGAGAATAATTCACCCTTTGATTCCACATATATTTGTTGTTCGGTCACAACAAGGTCTCTCTCAGCAACATCGGGTAGCATCCTCTGAATGCATATAGAGAGGCCCTCCATGACCTCTCCATTAGGATCTGAAAAGGAATCATCATATCTAAAACAAAAACTAAGTGAAACCAAGTCTTAGTACACAACCTACAAAAACAAGGTGAAATCAAGTCTTAGTAAAATCTGAATAAGAATCACCGTACCTGAAACGAGGGTTGAGGAAGTATCCTGTTGCATGAATGAGTTGGTGGAGCTGATTGTTCCACCTCCTATCAACAATTTCCCAAATGGGATCATATTTGAGTCTATCCCCCTTGTAGTAATTTTTTATAGACTCTTTGGCCCTATCCATGGCCTCATAAAGACACCTCATTGGGGTTTGATCTCCATCAACCAAGCGCAAAACTCTAACCAAAGGCTCAGACACCTATAATTGAAATTTTAAAAATACAAATTAGTTTACAAAAAGATTAATTAATGAAGTTAGTAACAGTAAGTTACAAATTAATAATGAGAGACTTGAATCAAGAATAATTAAAAATTAAAGTTTTGGTTTTTGAAGTTACCTTCACAATCTTAGAAGCTTTGTCCATAATTTTGATCAAAGACAATGCGCACAACAACTTCTCCTTCAGGCTTCTTTGAATAAGTTGAGTCAAGCCATGGTGGACTCACAAACATTTGTTTCAAAGAATTCAATGTACCAATAATACTTTGCAATGTCAAGAAGACCGTTGCAAATCTCGTGACTAGGGGTCTCACCAAATCTTTCCCTTTAGTGAATTGTCTACAAATTTAGAACCCAAGGGTGACTGTAGATATACTTTGTGACCGACCTTGCATCTTCCACAATTGGAGTCACCCAATCAAGTTTTCCTATGTCCTCCAAAAGAAGGTCAAGGACGTGTTGCGCAAGGTGTCCAAAAAAGAGTGGGGTGCTTGTCTTGGAGGATTCTACTTGGCATATTAGTAAAAATTCAATAATTAGTTTCCAATTTCCATATTTTACCTAAAAACTAAATTAAATATCACTTATTAATATTTAATGATAATCATGTGCAACATAAATATTAAAATTACTTGTTGCCACATATGCTGCCGCATTATCTGTGATGATTTGCACCACATTCTCTACTCCCACCTCCATGACAATATTCTCCAACATTAATGCCAATGTTTGTGCATTTTTCACTTTGTTGGAGGCATCAACCGATTTCCAAAATACCACATCATCCTTGCAAGCAACCAAGAAATTAATAATGGTTCAGTTTTTTCCATCTGTCCACCCATCAGAAAGAATGGTGCAGCCATATTTACTCCACTCTTTTTTTATTCCACCACTAGTTTTGCCCTATCAACTGCATTTACAAGCAACCTACAAAATCAAAGTGAAATCAAGTCTTAGTACTCAATTTTGATTTAATAAACAAGAAATAACAATTAAAATTTCAAAATGAAACCAAGTGGATTCCGATTATTTACTTACCTCCCACTCAAATCCTTGCGAGAAGGGGCCTTGTACCCATTTCCCAAAATTGTCATTGCGGTCACCAAATTGAGCCAATAGGGGCTCTCAGCCACACTCAATGGGAGATTGTTGAAATACCAAAAATCAGCACATGCAATATCAACTTTCTCATGTGCCTCCTTGTTCCATCCAGTGGCTTCTAATGATGTTTGTGCACCAGGTGTATTCCTGGGCACAAAATAACTACCTATCCTTGATGTTGATGGTGGTGAAGAACTAGGCACTCTACTAGAGGAAGCAAAAGCGGTAAAAGAGGAGGCTCTCTGTTTGCAGATGCGTGGGCCACGAAGAGAGTCCACTATGCTCTCAAGTGCTTCTTCTTCTTCTTCCTGAATGTCAATAGGAACACCTTGAGTTTTAGCTATGGCTGCCCTCACAGCTAATCTTTCTCTCTCCCTTTGCAAATTTTTCTCTTCCCCGACTGCAAGTAGGGCATTAACAAATCTTTTAATCTCGTCTGTATTTTTTTCACATGGATTGTATCATGCTTCCTAATGCCTACAAGGTGGTATTTGAGGCGGTTTATGCCTCCAGAAACTACTCTCTCACAGTTTATGCAAATCACTTTCCTAGGCTTATCCGGTGCTTCATAGGCATACCTCCATGTCTTATCTCTAGCATTTTTAGACCGGGTGCCTATAAATCCACAAGGGCATGGTGTTAGTGGCCACACTTCCTCTAAATTTGCCATGCTGATTTAATGGTTAACTGCTGCCCTACACATAGAAATTCAAAACATAAAATAAATATTTTAGAAAAAAAATTAAACAAAGTTAGAAACTATTTAAATTAGTAACAATATTTCCAGACATCATTCAAAGTTAGAAAAAAAAACTAAACAAACTGGTAGGGTTTGATATTTAAAAAAACTAGATATTCTTCAAAAAAATATTGATAGATTCATTATTTTAAAAAGCTTGTCCAAAACAGTGTTGAATCTTGTTCTAATGATTGAAAATCATTTCTAACTACTTAAAAATGATTTTGTATTCATTTAGATTCAACTAAAACAAAATAGAATGTTTAAAAAAAAAATAAAAACAATCTCAGCAAACCTACCTGGAAATGTGTTTTTTCTTCAAAAAAAGTTGAAATCCACCTTCAATCTACTCAAATCTGCCTAAGAATGGCTTGGAAGCCCACTCTCCTCCTCCCCTATGCGCTCAAGATGCAGCAAATACAATACGCAATATGAAAATGCGTTTTTTTTTTGGCATGGCACTGTATATGAAAACGCAGGCGAGTTTTTATTAAAAACTCGCTGAAAAATCGACAAGTTTTATGAAAAACTCGGTGAGGTTTTCTCGCGAGTTTTTTGGCCAAAAACTCACCTAGCTCGAAAACTCGGTGAGTACTCTCCACTCGGCGAGTTTTCAAGGATTATGCCATCTATGGGCTGGGTTATAGGGCATCACTAGCCGTTGTCGAGAAGGTTGGGGGATAGTTAGATTTTCCCTTGGAGATGGCCAGGTTATTAGAATAATATCTTACAATATCTTTATTATTTCTTATTTAATGGTCAATATTGTAGATTCTGGATATATTAGAAACTTTCTAATTCTACGATTGTTTCTTATTAGAAACATCATCTCTTTGTAATCTATAAATTATCATTTTGATCATTCATTAATTCATTCAATTTTTTACCAATTACTTTCGTAATATGGTATCAAAGCAGAGTTAAATTTTTCGCATTTTTTACAAAACGCGAGTTTTTTGGGCGTTTCCTTTGTTGCTTGTACACATGGAAGACTTTCGGTTCATTTTTGTGCCATTTTTTCTCTGCGATGGTTTTTTCCTGAGTTTTTTCCTTGCCGGTGGGAGGTCTTTCTTATTATTCACAAATATGTGCTTTCATTTCTTTAGCATGCACGACCATACCTATGGTCGTCTTTGGTTGCATACTAGTTCCAAGTGTCGTTTTTTGCTTCTTTTTGGCTCTCACGACCATTTCTTGGTTTGATTTGCAGCTTTTTTTTCAGTTTTTACAACCTCTCATTTCCAATCGACTAGGGTTTCTAAGAAATGCTTTGTTTTTTCAGTTGGATTCACGTTTTGATCTCATATTCTTGGTGGGTTTTTTGAGAGGATTTCTAGGTCTATACCGTAGGAAATGTGCCAGTTTTACTTCATCTTTCTTGAAGTTTGTACCTGAATTTGCCTTTATTTGTGCATTGGGATTCATGCCTCGGGTTTCGCACTCTGTTTGTAATCTTTTCAAAATTTCTTGTTTTCAATGAAATGGAAAACATGCCAATGGCATCTTTGACCAACATAATGTTGGAAGGCAACTATCGATTCAACAACAAAAATTACAACACATGGAAGTAGAGGATGTTGACTACCTCTAAGTAACGTTGCCTTGATGAGCTCGTTTTGGGCAAACAGTCTCGTCCTATTGGAACTGGACAAGATCAAGATAAGTTTGATGAGCGCAACTGAGAAGCCGTCATGCTTATCAAGCTTTCTGTTGCTGATGATCAGCTGCCACAAGTGCCATAGTTGCCATATCCATCTTGGATGCCATAGAATAAAACCTAAGAGTGGCAAATTTTGTCCACTCAATACGAATGATGTCGGTCTCTACAAGATCATACATCTTTGCAATGGCCTCAAAGAACCCTGCTTGGTCCTCGCCTTCACCTCAAAATCTTGTAGGGGTGTAACTCTACTAGGATTATGTTTGTACCACTTGGGTTTCAATGCATATGGAGCCACATGCAAAGGAGTGTTGAGCTTCTCGCATCTTCAATGAATGGTTGGCTGAATGTGCTTATTGTAGAATGCTAATTTGGGGCCCTTCTCTCACACGACACTTGATTGGTCAAGTGTGCTATTAATGTGCTAATACACTTCTCCAATGTAAGGTACATTGGAATCCCCATGACTAATAACAGAAAATTGTAGTGATGGAGACTATATATTTTGCATCACCCCAAAAAGCATCACTCTTCACTACATCCTTCACCCTCCTTCCTTGTTCTGTCTTGGACTTGGGCCACAAATTCTTTCTGCTGTCGTAACCATTAGTTGCAATGCCTCTTGCAACTCAAACATTCTCTCCAAGAGAATGAAATAGGATGCATATCCAATCTCAATTGTTTTCAAGGACTTTATCTTTGAGAAGCTCTTGAAGAGTACAAGTGAAGTGTAGTGGTTGAAAATAAACATTTGCACATCTCTAGCATTATTGGTCGTTGATTCAATCCAATCAATCTTTCTCATATTCTTATGTGCATTGTTGATACACACAAGGAGTCCACCAGATAAGTCTATAAGTTGCCTTAGTCAATTTCCCTTGCAGCTTTGCAAACATGGGCCATAGCTATCCATATTTCAAAGTTATGTTCCCTTTTTTGAAATGGTATTTAATAATAAATAATAAATATAATAAAATTATAAAAATAATAAATAACATAATTAAATTTAATTAAGTTTAATGAATGGTAAGAGGCATGAAATGAAGATTTCTGACTCCCTCAAACATGAGATATAAAAGGGAGACCATTTCATTTTACAAGGGTATCCATCCATCAATTAGTAATCAGTCAATGATGTAAGCACTCCATAAATTTGATTTTTTTTTTATTATTATCAAAAGACAACAATTAAGGATGAATAGTTGTGAATTTCAAGGGGTAGAAATCATGAAAGGTTGTGACTCCCTCAAGAGTAAGATATAAAGGGGGATCATTTCCTTGGGAGGAGATCATGAAGCAAGGAATAAATAAACCATAAATTGGGAATGACGGAAATCAATTGAAAATAAATATTATTATCAAAGGCAACAATGAAGGGTGGTGACTCAATTTTTGTGAAAGGTGGCGACTTTTTTACCAATAAAATATGAAGGAGAGATCATTCCAAGGATGCAATTATCACTATCAATTCAATATTCATTCAATCATCACTCATCAATATGTCAAATCAGCAATCATTATATCATCACTCATGAATCCATCAAAGAAAATCATTTAATCATCCATAAATCATCAATTGGGAATAAGGGAATCAACCAAACAAACCAACAAGCAAATAAACAACCAATCATACAAACATCAACTTTACTAGCATCAAATCATTCAAATATCAATCATTAAGACCATAGTTCAAATTATCGCAGATATATTTGCGATAAATGAACTTATCGCAATAAGTTTTGCTTCACGATAAAACACGTCAAGTTATCTCAGAAACTTAGCGCAGATAAGTTGATAACTTATCATAGAGAAAAGTGCAATTTATCGGCGATAAATCATTAACTTATCGTGACAAATCAAAAACTTATTGCCCACGCCCAGGTTTTGACTGTGACAGCCCGTCAAAAGGGCAAAAGTCATTTTTTTGTTTGGAAGAGCAGATTTGGAGAGGAGAGAAAGGGTTTGGAGGAGAAAGAAGGTCATTTACAGCCTTCTAGAGTTGCTAGGAAGGGGAAGAGGAAGATGTAGACTATTTTGATATTGTACTTGACACTTGTATTTGCTTATAGTTTTACAAAGACAATTTGCTATTTTTAGTTTGCTTCAGAGTTTAGACCTTCAACATTCTACATGAGGATGCGATTTTGTACCCTATTTGCATTTATATATATCTAGATCAGCTTGTTTGGTTTGTTTACTCATTTACCGACTCATTAGATGCATCTCCTTATTGAATTTTGCAAAAAAATGCATTTCTAATTAAATTTAAGCAATTTTTTAAGTTCCCAATATTTTCCTAAGAAGTTCCTGACTTATCTCCAATATTTGCTGATATCTTTTTTTTTTGCCCTCGGTGATAAGTTGCCGATAACGATATTTTGAACCATGATTAAGACATCAAACATTCATGCATCAATTTCTTTAAGTATCATTTAAGCATCCACTCATCAATCATTCAATAAATTACAATAAAGAGAAATTAAGCAATCAACAATAATCTAGCAAATACATAAGGATATCGGTTTTCAATTCAAGTTAGTACTTGAACTGGATGAGATCTGGACCCATGGGGTGGGCGAAGGTTGGGAAGGATAGGGTTTTTTCCCACCGTTTGGTAAGCTAGTGATGGGGCCTTTATATTTTCATCGGACAGGGTCCAAGTGAGCTAGGATTTAGAAGGATGAGATCTTTTCCTACCATTGACAAACTAGGGATAGAGTCCTTGGTTTCATCACTGTTGAGTTAGGGACGAGGTCTTTTATCTCAAGAGATTTGCAAGGTATTTATAGAGAATTGATGACTAGATCAATTGAGTATTGGGCTATGATTTATTGCTTTAGATTATTATCGATATTCAACAAGACAATTTTAAGAAGAATTATTATAAAAAATTGGGATAAGTTGTATCTTCTAAATTAATCATAATAGAATTATAAATTGAATATCACAATAAAATTTCATCATTTTATTGGCTTGATTGGCGAGAACTTCCTGTGTTAAGGCACAAGGTCATGAGGTCCAATCTCCCTCTAGCCCATGTGGTATTAGAGGATGTGTCACACAAACATCATTGGTCAAGGAATAAGAAGTTGGGTGGGTGTGCCCCCTTTTATAATAGTAGGGTTCTAAGGGCCTTTCCTTGGCTAACCCAATGTATTTGGGCTACCTTCTTTCCGCCTAGCCTTATTTATGCATGCACAAGTTAAGGAGCTCCTTTCTCCCCCAACTTGGCCGCTTAGTCATGCATATCTTTAGCAGTTTCTCCTGCTTGGTGCACTGCAATTTATAGGGGCCCTACCCAATTCCTGCAGTTTAAAAAATAATTTCCTCATTTTTTATGAAGTTATATTTTATAAATCATAGTTGCTAGGAGATAGGTGTACTAGGAGACTGGTACCGGTACTATAGCTAATTCTCAAAAATAGGAGATAGGTGTACTAGGAGATTGGTACCGGTACTATAGCTAATTCTCAAAAATAGGAGATAGGGGGTACTTGAGACACCATTTTTTAATATAATTTAATAATTTAAAAAATATCATTACATAGAACTTTAAAAACAACAATAGTAAATCAATTACAAAAGAATAGTAAATAGTAAAAGCAATTTCTCTTTAGACCATTACAACAAGAAATCAGTCATACACAAGTGCCCGTCACATAATCACTCATCGTGATGTCGTCATGGAATCTCTCAACATGACATCCACCATGGCTACTCCCAGGTGTGGAAAGAGGCACATCTCTCAAGGGCTTTCACCTCATATTTCTCTATCTCAAAGAAATATGCATTACAAGGGCTTTCACCTCATATTTATCTCTCACAGAGAAATATATACACTACAAGGGCTTTCACCTCATATTTCTTTTTCATAGAGAAATATACATTACAAGGGCTTTCACCCCGTATTTCTCTCTCATAGAGAAATATACATTTTAACAAATCTTCATGATGATGTGACTCCCTTTGAAGCTCCAAGCAATTGCATCAACCTCCCGATCTCCTTGTTCAAGATTGTCCGCAATGCTTGCCTTAGAGGAATGATTTTTGTTGATGTATGTAGCATCGGTTAGATAAATAAAACTGACTATATGATTATTATGAGAAATGATTTATTACATATATATATATATATATATATATAAAGTTAATCTATTACTATATAGTTAAATTAATAAATTAGATTAATGAATAGACATGTCCCATGAAGGGACATGTCTCTTCTTGTCTTTGCCATGTATATATACAAGAGATCGATGCATTTGGAAAACACATACAATATAGTAGTGCTATTACATTTGCAATTATCCTAAAACCTTAACATGGTTTCATAGCCAAATTGCAAATGTAAGAGAGTAGTGTGTTGATGGTGAATGTGTGACTGTCTCAGAAAATACAGTCTCAGTACGAGGACCATATCTCACAAATACACCGTTGGATTTTGCTAAATTTTGGATATGTTGGTAAAAACAAATTTAGAAGAATCTCACCGAAGCGATTAGCAAGAAAGTGTCAGGTTCAAAGGTTATGACCGACTGTGTACGGGTCTATGCAAAAATCTGTAAAAGAGCGAGATTCCTTCTTTAAAAGCCTAACGACTTGATGGGAGATCTAATAAGATTGAAGGTCGTGATAGTGTATAGAACCTTTGGATATTCAAGATAGGTCATGTGAAGAATTCTAGTAATGTTTGAGAACGACAACATCATTCTGTGAATTTGCATGATATTTTCTATATGGGCTCACTTTACAAAATGAAATACTTGAAATTTATAAGAAATAAGTATTTCTACACTTGAGTAATGTTTATAAATTTTGAGTCATTAATTCATGCCATAAGATTGGGATAGTAAATCTTTTATACTTCTATAATTGATATTTTCCTTCGGGATAGTTTAGTTTTATGAACTAATTGTAATCTCTCTTTGAAGTGCATTGAGGACAAATCTAGAAGCATACGAGATTACATTCAAGGGAGAAAGAACTTAATGCCTGCAGTTATGGAACTGAGTTGAGAGTTGATATCAAATTCAGAGGGAGTCTGACAATCCATTATAGACAACCTTGGAAAAAGAGGTCAGAGGGAGCAACTAAAGGAGCTTCTTCATATTTTCAAATATTTGACCTCGAAGCATTCCGCAAAGATCGTACTGAGCGTTGTCATGCATTATCCAGTGAGCGGCATGAATGACTCCTCCCGGTATGTTGTTCAAGTTGCTGGATTGATAAATCTTGTAGCCTATCACAATAGATGCGAACCAAACTCCTTGATCTTCTATGTCGTTTACGGTCATAAGTCGACCATCAGATTTCGACTTCGTCAATTTTGCAACCACAGCATTGGAGATGGTTCTTAGGGTGAGTGCTTCCCCTTCATGACTGTACCCGGTCACTCGATGCAAGTCCTCCTTGGTAATTTGTGTACATGCTCCTTTCATGAGCCAGAACCCTGGATCGTGAACACGACTGAGAACCAGTCGAATCCAGTCAAGTCGGAAGATGGTCGGGTAGCAAACTCCATGGATTAGTCCAGACGACACCACCTTCACGTATTTACGAGGAAGTTTTTCGTGTGCGCATAGCGAGAGGTACTCGCTTTGAATGAAAGTCTCTCCCAATTCTTCTTGCTTGGCATGAATGAAGGCCATGACATCTTCGGTCATGAGGACTCCATTTGGCATAGAAGATAGTGCACCAGCCATGTCGTTTTCCCTATTTTGAATCGCCATAATATCATATCCAGGTCGGTCGACTTGTTTCCCTTTGATCAGCTTGACGACAGAGGATGATGATGCCATTTCTTGATAACCGGTTTACACAGAAAGTCGCTTGATCGGTATTACAGACAATATCTTACTATGATCAAAGCACGAGAATATTACTCAAGCATAAGAAATTGTTAATCACAAAATCGCAAAGTAAAAGTGGATGAGTAATGCTCCTTTCTTTATATAGAGTTAGGGCATAACAGTAATTACCAAACGATAACTATTGTTTAACGGCTACAACATTAATTGCCTTACCTAACCTTTCTTTTCCTTTTTGCCAACCGGTATTCAGGCTTTTTTTCAGTTGAGCAAACCCCGGTTGATCAACGCTTACTTGTCCGGCCTTTCTTGCAGACTAAGTGAGTTTAATACTCACCAGTTCTACTGGGAACAATAGATGGACTACCGGTTCCCTCTGTCTTCTCCTCAACGGAGCTCTTTGATTCCTTCTTGAACCAAATCTGCTTGACTTCTTTCTCGGTCTCCTTTCCTTTGTTGTTCTTCTCATTGGAAGACGAGGTCTTCTCTACCGGTTGGACCGATCCTTTCCTTTTGTTCATTGACTGGTTCCTGTAGTCTTTAGCTAGGTGGCCAACTTTGTTGCAGGTGTAACAGACTATTCCGGTTGCCTTCCATGGATTCACCTTTCTCTTGTTAGGTGATTTACACCAGGAGTCATTATGACTATGCATGCCACAGTTAGCACAGTTGGTTGTGCTCCGGTTCTTGTTTTTTGGGGGGAATACCGGTCTCAGTGGGGATCTGAATGCCATTGTTTTGGATTTGCATTCATCAACTTTGTGTCTAAACTTGTTGCATGCGTAGCAATAGCCCTTGAAGCTTCCCCTGCTTCCACTGGACACACTTGTGGGGCTAGACCAACATTCATTGGTCTTGTGGCCATGCTTGCAACAGTTTTTGCAGTAACTGTTAGTTGGCTTTACCGGTGCATTTCTGCAGTTACTTGTTCTATGTCCCGGTTTCCCACAGTGATTGCAAGAAGTGTTGAAGGTCTTTTTACCTTTTTGTTCTTTCGGTTTCTTCTTTTCTTTCTTGCTTTTGTCGGCTCCTGATGACTCACCAATTTCCTTGGTGTCTTGGCCAGTGAACCCAAGTCCGATGGGATCTTTGTGCTTTCTTTGAGCTTTGAGTTGCTCATCAAGCTTGACCGAGCTTTCGTTGTATCTTCTGAGAGTTTCATTCCTTTCTTCGAGTTCTTTCATTTGTTCCTTCAGTTGATACAGTTCAATTGCTAGCCTCTTGCATGCGTCATCTTTATCATGCCAAATCTTCTGCATGTTGGCATTTTCTTGAGTAACTATTTGCATGTCTTCTTGAAGTTGCAGAACGACAAGATCATTTTCCCTTACAGCTTCCTCTGCCAAATTTCTTGCTCTCTCAAAGGCTGTTAATGACTTAACCGCAGTGTTTCTTTCATCTTCAACTTTTCTCTTTTTCTCAATCAGTTCAGTCATTCTTAGGGCATTATCTTCCTGCTCCCTCTTTAGGTTGGAGATCTGATCGGTTAGGATCTGGTTCCTCTCCATGAGCTCAGAGACTGCCTCCCCAACTTCATCTGATCCACTCTGCCCAGAGAGTTCATCAATAGTTTCATTGCTCTTACTGAACTATAGAGCCAACTCCTTTCTTTTAGCAAGGGATCTTCTCAGCTTATTCTCTAGAGAGGCAATGATGTCATTTGCTTCCTCAAGCTGCTTTTGATACTTGTAACCCTCCATGATCTTTTTCTCAAGCGGTTAAGCTTTATATTGAAGAGAACTAAGCTCTGATACCAATTGTTATTCCTAACCGGTTATTGAGAGGGGGGGGGGGGTGAATTAGTAAATACTATTTCTATTGCAATTTCACACTTGTATAAAGATTCTTGCAAGATAAACATAATGTAAATGATCATTCACAAACAGAAATAGAAATACTTAGATCAACACATCATGTATACGTGGAAACCCTCGGTTAGAAGGAAAAAATCACGGTGAGACAGAGCTCACAACTTCACTACTGCAGTAATAAAGACGCCCTGTTAGGAGCTTACAAGGCATGTGCAAGAGTGCTACCCGATTAAGGGATTTGGTAAAAGATCGGTTAAGATCTTAACTTTGTTAGGAGCCGCCTTGTTAAAGGACTTTCAACATTAACAAAGATGTTACCCTGTGAAAGGATTTATACAAAGAACCTTTTACGGTTCACCCTGATAAAGGGATTTGAATATGCTTTCACAAAATAAAAGCAATGATTTCAATTGACACTCTTTGTCTGATTAGATCATACCTGTTGACCTTACTTTTCTGCCTTGCTATTGATCCTTTATGCCTTTCACCTCTGTGACCGTAGCTCTTCTCAGAAGATAACTCTCTCCTGCTTGTATAATCAACAACACTGTTTTCGTGTCCTATAGCCTATATATATAAGAAATTAATCTTATTAAAACCTAACTCATAGAACCGCCAGGCTGTAAACTCAACCATAAATCATGCAGCAAAATGATTTGCGAGATGATCTTGAGTTTACTTTGAAACATCCGCGTAGAAATAAAACTAATTCCTGTTAAAAAGCTAACTCCAGTTCGAAACGGTGGATGCTTCGTAAAATTTGGTTTTAACTTAAACAGCTTCGCATACACCGGTGCGGATTGACGTGTTGTTGACCGGTATTAATCTTATACTCGGTTCATCCCCTGTATGCACTATAAGACCGGTACTATGTACTCTGTTCGGTCTACCAGTGCATATACTCTGTTTTAGTCTACCGGTGCATATACTTTGTTTCTAGTCTACTGGTGACTATAAAGTAATGAGTGATCTACTGGTGTACCTGTACCGGTGGGAATGGTGTTTGCATCTATCTTCACTAATGACAACTTAAATTTGCTAACAAATAAAACTGACTATATGATTATTATGAGAAATGATTTATTACATATATATATATATATATATATGTATGTATTAATATATATAATAATTGATATTATTTTATATATATTTACATATATATATATATAAAGTTAATCTATATTTATTCTTATAATATATAGTTAAATTAATAAATTAGATTAATGAATAGACATGTCCCATGAAGGGACATGTCTCTTCTTGTCTTTGCCATGTATATATACAAGAGATCGATGCATTTGGAAAACACATACAATATATTAGTGCTATTTTACATTTGCAATGATCTTAAAACCTTAACAATTTTCAACACACCTTTGAAACTTCTGACATGCTAGAGTCCAGGACTGTCCTCCTCGACCTCATCCCAGATCACCCTATTTTGAATAAGTTTGCAGAGCTACCGATGTCAAATCTAGATTGACGGTGCAATTCTATTCTCTGCAGCTGAAGAGTTTTTCCAAGGACTTTAGAACCTAGCCTTGCAACACTACAGCCCACTTAGCTGACATCTTCACTTCTTCATAGGAATCCCTCTTGATCCCTGCGTCAGAGATTGCAAAGAAATTCTTTGGAAGTGAAGTCCCCTCTGTTGATCTTAGAATCTTAATGCTGTCAACTCGTGCCTTGAATTCTTGGAATTTAACTCCTGCTAAATGCTCTTAGAAGAAACTGATCACAAGATAATCTGAATAGGTTCTGAGAGAGAGAGAGAGAGAGAGAGAGAGAGAGAGAGAGAGAGAGAGATGTCTCCAGTTATGTGCCACCAACTCAGCCCTATGACAGCAAGTTGTGTCTCCATTCTTCAGCCTGCTTGACTTCCTCATAGGATGCATCAAGCTCTTCCTTCCTTGAATGCAATCTCTTGTCATTTGTATGCTCCTCGATCCATCCTAGAAGCATTTTAGAGAGATTACTAATAGTTCATATTGTTGAGTTATCAGGATCGCTGCAAATGTATTAACATTGCATCTTTGGTATATGTCTTCCAAGAGCAGTGATCTCTCTTTTATATTGTGGAAAACACTTAGAGAGACGTGTCCCTTCATGGGACATGTCTATTCATTATTATTTAATTTATTTTATCAATTTAACTATATATTATGAGAATAATTATAATCTATATATATATATATATATATAATAATCATATCATCAGTATTATTTATCTGACCGATGCTATAAACATCAACACTCCCTCTTAGTTAGGGAGGATAAATCAATCCAATGTCAACACTTAAGACACTTGACAACATCAATCATATGATGTAAGCAATAAAGGCATCAGCCTCATGATGTAATCAATAGAAACATAGTCTTAATATGTGGATTGCCTCCATCGGCGATTCTATCCACAAGTTCTTGAGTATCAGAATGTCAACACATGACATTCATCAAATACTCTGAGTATTGGCCTATCAGAACATCAACATATGATATTCACCAAGTACTCAATAAGGTATTGGCCTGCAGAATATCAACACATGATATTCACCAAATACCTATCATATATCTATACAAACAACTTATAGACTGTCAATGACATCTAACACTTAGTTGTTGATTTACAAGATATATCTATACAATCAACTTATAGACCGTCAATTTAATGACATCTAACACTTAGTTGTTGCTTTTACAAGATGTATCTAAACAAACAACTTATAGACCGTCAATTTGACATCTAACACTTAGTTGTTGCTTTACAAGATATATTTATGCAAACAACTTATAGACCGTCAACTTAATGACATCTAACACTTAGTTGTTGCTTTCATCATGATCTGTTTCAACATTATAAATAATGTATATCATGATTTAAGTTATTGTAAGATCGTCACCTTCCAATAACTTCTACAAATATAAGTGATAATCATTTGAAAGTCGTCACTTCCTCATGATTTACACAGGACGTAGGCCCATTGAAAGCATTTAGTCACACACATGAACTTTCGAACTCCCTCTGAATATCAATCATCTGAGCTTCTCATCCAATGTTACCTCTGATGAAGTGTCAAACTCCCTCTCAATCTGATATCAATCCTCCTTTTCCTGCAAGAACATCCTCGGAAAAGATCAAGGCAAATAGCTCTTATAGTATGTTATAGAAATACGAATAAGAAAGATAAAGAATACTTATTGATTAGATAAATAAAGTACTCAAAGATAAAGAATACTTATTTGCACATCAATATCCTTTTATTTAATCTTTCATTCCATTAGAATTAATATTGTAATCGAAAACAATTGTTTATTTAGAAAGTTATACTAATTTAATATTACTCTGTATGTCTTAAAGAACACAATGTCATTCTTAATAGATTAAGATATTATACATTTGTAACTTTCTACATATATTTTTTCATACCATATCACATATATAGAATATATCATACCTCCGAGTCGGGTCCACTTTTGCCTTTGCTGTACCCGTTGGCAGTCTTTCCTTAATTTCCAATTCATATTTCTTCCCTGTGATGATTTCAAATCCACGTGAGATGGTGGTGGTTGGAATGAATTTCTTGCACACGTGTAAGTGCTTGAAAAGTTTTCATTTTGGAGACAAACAATCGGATGCAGAAGTTTGAAGATGAAAGCCTAAAATCTTATATTCTGCTACTGTCCCTCTGTCTTGTCATTTGCATGTTGTGATCCTCTCAACATATTAACTATCCTCACGATAGTATCATTTAAAAGTTTTTGGAGAGACCAAAATACATGAGACAAATTGTTGAGGGTTTGCCTTCCATATCAACTATTTTCCAAAAGACCGCCTTGGAATTTATACTCCACACCCTTCAAAATCCCTATTTTGATAAGTGTCGATAGATAAGAAATAAAGAATCATTACATAGCTATACTTGTTTCCTGATAAATGCAGACGCTACTATTCTTCCTTGTCATACAAGAAAGGCGGCTCTGCCTCGTAGTCCCACATGCCATACTCCATTAATTTTCTGAATAGAGAACTTGATATTTATTACTGGTGTTACAGTGACGTCTGTTTTTGTAACTAACACTGACTATTCTGAATAGAACTGACTTCTATTTTGAACTACCGTAATAAATTTTCATGCCCACGTACTCCCTTCAAACTGCTTATTGAAGAGCACACAAATATACTGAGAGGGGGGGGGGGGGTGAATCAGTATATTAACCTTTTTTAAATTTAAATGCTTTTATTCAAATATAACTTCAAAATAAACAATTATGCACATGAACACAAATTTTACGTGGAAACCCAATATGGGAGAAAACCACAAAATAATTTGCTTTTATATATAATATTGTTCTTTTACAATGTTTTGTAGGCTCCAACCTACTAGAGGCTCCAACCCCTATATTTATGAGCACCAACTCACTGGAAGCACCAACTCCCACACTTTGCAGGCACCGACCTACTGGAAGCTTCAACTCCCACACTTCGCAGGCACCAACCTACTGGAAGCATCAACTCCCCTTGACTGGATTCTGAGCACGAACTCCTATCGAGATTCTGAGCACCAACTCACTGCTTGCAAAATTTCTTCCATCTGAATGCTGTTGCTAATTCAACTGATGATGGACACAATCTGCTCTTTAAGTCAGCCAATATTTTCTTCTAATTTCAAATATATATATGTATGTATATTCTCACAATATTATATTCAGAATCTGAATACATAATCTTAAAATTTTATCTCTTCTTTATTACTGCTGCTCTCCTTCTTATATACACATGCTGACTTGTCCATATTTCAAAATAATGGACTTAATATATATATTCAATTTTTCAAAATGAAACATTATGTCTCTTATAAGATATGTCCCTTTATATATGAAAAGGTGTCTTTTTGTTTGAAACATTATTAACTTAAACTAAATTAATCTCTTTTATTTTTTAATATATTAAAAACTTTAATATCAACTTTTATTATAACTTCTATAGTTATCTTTTATGATATATATTAATATATCATCCTTCAATGCATCGGCTGGAAACTATTTTTCGGGCCTCAACAGCAAACTGATACTTCATCGCTGAATTTATAACATGTACGTTTTTATCGCTATCATATATGTCTCCCGTAAACATCTTTCTATCAATCATTTTTATCGAACATCTTTCCATTGAGATGTATGCTGTATGCCGTATTAAATATGCTAGGTATTCAAACCGCTGGAAACTCTGTTCGATGCCTTTTCCTTGTCCTGTGGCTTCGTTTCTTTGCTGTTCGTATCCGTTTCTGTCAATATCGCTGCCAACAAAGTTACGTATAATCTCAACAAAAAATGTCTCTGTTTTCATATCATTATCACTGCTTTGTAATACCGTCTTTGTATCTTCCAATGTACACGGGTATTTATGCAATCTTTGCCCTGCTGCTGTTACGCTAGTCTTGTCGCTGCCTTCAGCGCTTAATTCCTTTGGTGTTTGACTTTTCTTTATTCCTTATTCACTATCACTGCTGACTCGAACTTCTTGTCATACTTCCAACCACATACTTGCCAGCCAACTTTTAATTAAAGTTGTGGTCCAAGTCTCATAGATATATTTTTTTTTTACTGATTAGGAAAATTTATTTCAGAGGCATGACAATATAACTATAATGCCTTCGCTACCATGTTATTTTGTAAGATCACTGCTAACATAGATCTCTGGTACAATGTTCATACACTCGATATTTCACGGTTATATATTTGTTTCAGATTGTATTGATAAGAACCACCGTATTTGCAGAAATCTCACATTCTATGCTCCTTATACAATTCCAGGGTAGTGTTTGCATATACTTTATCTACTAGCTAGTCACCGTTTATTATTTCTATTGCAGATTGTATGAATTTGATGTTGCTTGGGTAGCTAGTTATATTCTCACTCTTTATTGCCATGTAGACCCTTATATGTAATGTAATTCTTTTGCTGTCTTCTCACTGTTTGTAGACCGACTATGTGAAACATAATTCTCAGCGTATATACTGTATATGCTCTATATATATCTCTCTGTGTATTCTCTGTATAATATATCTTTATGTACCTTCAGATATCACCTTCATATACCTTCGGATATTCGTATTCTGATTATCTCTGTATTGCATTAACTAATATCTGATATATCTTCTTTATTTCATTAACTAATGTTATCGGTCACTGATTTTGACATCAATGACAATATGTTCATCACTTATCACCGTATCAATGTTGTACCACTTCATAACGTGGCTTTCTCTGTTAGCCTTTGGGACCAGCGATATCTTCTAACGCTGAAGGTAATAGAACGCATTATATCTATCAATCTCTGTCTTTTGTTTCATGGTAATATCGATTGATATTCATTTTCATTGCTCATTATTCCAGACATCTTTTGATTTCTTCCTTCTATGTTTATTGTCACAATTTTATATTATCTGCATTTCTACATTTGCAGTTTGGCTCTGATACCATGTTGAGTTATCAGGATTGCTGCAAATGTATTAACATTGCCTCTTCGGTATATGTCTTCCAAGAGCAGTGATCTCTCTTTTATATTGTGGAAAACACTTAGAGAGACGTGTCCCTTCATGGGACATGTCTATTCATTATTATTTAATTTATTTTATCAATTATTATATATATATATATATATAATAATTATATCGTCAGTATTATTTATCTGACCGATGCTATAAACATCAACACATATGATCAACCTATCCCGAAGAGAAATACCAATGCTAGAAGCATACATGATTCACTATGAATTAATAACTAGATAAAAGATTCATGAACATTATTCAAGGGTATAAAATACTTTATCTCTTTATTGTCTAATCTACCCTACAATCCACCAATTGTTCTTTCCTGATCTTTGCACCTAAGGATTCAGATCTCCAGATACGTTCAACGGTTCAACATATGAACAGCAAACAGTATGTTGAGACGATGAAAGTACCAACAACAAAATTTCGTATCATAAGATATGAATAGAAGCATCAGTATATTTGGAATCGCTAGGAATAACCATGAAACAATCCAAGTAGTGATCAAACACTTTGAGTAAAATACTTATGCATATATTTCAAATGACGTCTTGTACAATAATCTGCTCGGTTTCACTGTTTAGACTCTCAATCATGATTTGTAAGATTACACAGGAAAATTCACCACAAGCCGCCTTTAAAAAAAATTCTTCAATTCATATTACTGCATCAGTCTGCAGCTACAGGCTTCCACAATATTAATCAGAGATGAGCCTCTATGCACTGGTGGCCCAATAACTCCAGACAACACGATAATGAGATCACACAGCTACAGGTTTCTGTATCTTTTGTAAAGTCCTATTCACCGTTATTGAACATGCATACTTGAACACTTCATACCGTTTGCTGTTATTATCTAGTAACAATGGCGATGACAAAGTTCCCCCTCAAAACAACCAACTCCTCCTAGAAATGTCATCAAGCCTTAGTTCATGAAATCTAATGACACCAGCTCCTAGCTTGAAAAATGGTTCATCCCTTACACAGGAACTATATTTGGTAATGTCGGGTCCAAACTAATGAGCAACAACTCATCCGAAATTAAACTCACGATAATTGCATGGAAATTCACAAACTTCAATATGAACGGCAAGCTTACGACAGCTGTAGCTTCTTTAATATCACTACCAGGACAGTCGTTTATGTCTCTGGGTGAAGAACACGGCAGCTATAATCTCCCTCCCGGCTTATGACCTCCCGTCAATGGCATTTGCTAGTCATGCACATGGATTTTCGGCTCCTTGGTGCAAAACACAGTCAACTCAAGCCTGTGGAAAAGATACCAAGGAACCCAATGAAGAAATAGTCTTCTGGTTTTCGGTAATCTTAAAAAAAAAACTCAATTCACAGGATACTGATAAATTAAAAAAAAAACGCAGCCTTTACGTGATCTGTAATTTCCAGGGCAACAATAGAAATAGAGATTTCAAGCACCACTATATAAAAAATAAACCAAGATGAGGATCAGGTCCCACAGAATACTACACCAACACTATAGAGATCTGCTCACAAACAAATATTAAATCTCTTTATAACTGCAATACACTAAAGTATGCACGACAAATATTATTCCAAGAACCTCAATCGCTCAATAATCCGGACTTGTATTGCTCTAGTCTGTGAAGTTGGAACCCTGTCACAAATTTCAAATTCTCCTACACCCTGTGACCAAACCCCTGGGTTTCATTTCCCCAAACTTAATGAATCCAAAATATCCATTAGAAACCCCGGCTCTGATACCATGTTGGTTTTTAGGATCAGAAATGAAAGCAATCAGAAAAGCAATACATAAGACAATGAACACAATGTTTACCCTGTGAAAACCCTCCTACTCGAGGGAGAAAAACCCAGCAAATAATCTTTTATTTATCAGATAAAAAAGTGCAGAATTCTACATACAACAATCAGGCCTTATACAGGGCAAGTCTCATACAACAATAGATATGTCCCTTCTTTTGATTTGAATAAAAAAAGTAAAGAATTCTTTTGAATATCGATCTCCTTGAAGCAAATTAAAATTAATGCTACATTCATCATCCATCAACCAAAGAATATCAAACTGTAATATACCTGATCAAATGCCTGCCCAGACTTATCAAATTCTCTTCCTCATGAAGAGTCGGACTCTTCATTGTCCAGTCAATGAAGAGTCAGCCGTTACAAATAGGATGACGATAAAGGAATACCCGTCGGATGTGTGTTGATTCAACTTCACAGCATATGAAACAACAACACATTACTGAGACTGCTACATCAGCCCTTTATTTAATTTGAATTTTTGCAGAGAAAGATAGCTCCCGACGCTATATCTCCAATAATGTATTCTGAAGTTTTTGATAAGATCAGTATTGAATGTGCCACACTCATAATGACCTTGCTAAAAAGTTGGAATTGTGCTGGGTCTTGATGAGTTTTAAAAAGATTATTTGCCAGTAAGTTGGAGAAACATTTCTTGTGAATTTTTGTTTTAGATTAGCATTCTCATTTTTTATATATCCCGTGGTACAATTACACAATATATTTTGGTTTGAGTGTTTATTTTATGTTACATGACTGCATCTACTGGTAATCACTGATTTTTACATGACCTGTAAGAGTAATTAGACTAGGATGAATATTGGTTATAGGTTAGCTCATGTCTTGTTCAGATCGTCAATAGTTTTTGTTTATGTTATATCGCCTTTCTTGTGTACTGAAATGCAGTACATTTTAATAGGAACTTCGAGGAAATAGCACTGCTGTAGAAAGAGAGAAGGTGCTACTCCAGGAGCTAATGAATGTTGTGAATGGTATGCTGAGGAATGCTGAGGTTGCAGTTCGATCTTTTATGATTATACGGCCCAGGTTCATTCGTCCAGAGGCTTCACCTAGTACTCAGCCTGCAACAACAGCAGCAGTATCGACCAATTTTCCAAATTCAACAGCCTCGCAGATGTCTACTTCTACATCTTTGATGGATTTTTATAGTGGGTTACCGAAAAAACCCTCTCCATTTTTACAGCAGACAGTTGCCAGGTTTGAGAGACAACTTGCAGAGTGCAAACAGTGGATTGAAGAGTTAGAGCGCTTGCTTCTTCCTACAAATGATGAGACTGGGAGCTCAAGTTCTGATCTGACACTCTTGCAGTCTTTGCCATCAGTAATATATAACACACATGATTTCTTCATTTATGTTGCTGCTGAGGTAATTACATAACTGGGATCTTGATGTTTTGTATTTTTGTTCTATCGTAACCCACTATTAATAGCCATCAATAGTCATGTAACTCATGTTTGTTAGTGCCCACATATTCACAAAATTTGCACCTCTATGGAAAGTTTATCTTTGTAAATCTATATCCTCGATATGTCTACTAACCAAACTGCCCCTAAAGTGAAGTAATTTCATTGTTGAATTATACTCGACGAGCTTTCAGCCTCTGTTATAGTTAAAGATCTTTCCTGTATTATCTTGCTTCTAAAATAAAATTTGTTCTGGAAAGCTATGGATGAGATTGTGATTTTTCAATTACTTTGTGTCTTAATTCTGTATATTTATTGTTAATTATGGGATATATTTGTGCCATCAGTAATATCTAACATACATGATTTCTTTATATATGTTGCTGCTGAGGTAATTACATAACTGGGTTCTTGATGTTTTGTATTTTTGTTCTATCGTAACCCACTATTAAGAGCCATCAATAGTCATGTAACTCATGTTTGTTAGAGCCCACATATTCACAAAATTTGCACCTCTATGGAAAGTTTATCTTTGTAAATCTATATCGTCGACATGTCTCCTAAGTACTAACTAAACTGCCCCTAAAGTGAAGTAATTTCATTGTTGAATTATACTCGACGAGCTATCAGCCTCTGTTATAGTTAAAGATCTTTCCTGTATTATCTTGCTTCTAAAATAAAATTTGTTCTGGAAAGATATGGATGAGAAAAAGTACAAGTAGATGAGATTGTGATTTTTCAATTACTTTGTGTCTTAATACTTTATATTTATTGTTAACTATGGGATATATTTGTGCCATCAATTTGTTTAGTATGAATGAAAAGAAATGAATTCAGATTTTGAAGATTTGTTAGTGTGACTAAAGGAATTAATTGTGGCTTTAATATCTATAGTTCCTCCTATTTAGATAAAATAGCCAGAAGCTTGGTATGAGGCAGTCAGTTTGGAATCTTTTGATACTTAAGAGAAACTTGCCTTTATAGTATAAGAGGGTCCATTTTTAATGTTGCTGGCAAATAATATTTTGCTTTACCATAGAAGAGGATTAGTTGACAACTGCATTGAGAGGTAAATGTAAGAGGGCCTATCATTGGCATGGATATCTTCATCACCCTTTACATGCCTCATAATTGTTATTGGTATGATGGGTATGACAAGTTGGTTGTGGAGATGAATCAGTGAAGTAGATCCCAATTGAATGTCTGAAATGAACATTAAATGATACCTATCACAATACATATGGTAATAAAGATTCTCTAGTCCTGTTCTGCAAGCTGTCAGAATTGTCTGGAGTTCTCTGCTGTCCCAAGGAGAGCTAGATAGCCGAACAGAATTTCCCCCCTTTCAGATGGTGTCTTGGGGATGTTCTGGAAATTTTCTACAGATTGGGAATGGGCAGGGGAGGTTCTAGAAATGGCTGCGGGGATGGTGATGGGGGTTCAATGGGGAGATGTGTCCCTGTACAACATACTGTTTTTCTTTACATGCCTTTAAGTTGAAATGCATTCTGTATGGAGATCACAGAAAATCCCTTGAGGAGGTGTCCCATACATGGGGCACAACTGAACATTCCAATACTTGACCTCTTTAGCTTTTGTCATATTTATCATAACAATTTTTTCTCAATTTCTATTCTACTCATTGTTTGGGGGGGGGGGGGGGGAGAGTTGGGAAGTACTTGTGATCATAAATGTACTTATTAATTTTCTGATGTCAAATGTTTTATGCAATTTGCAGGTTGAGACTATCCATCAGCAAATAGAATCAATGCGTGCTGCTTATCTTGCTGATCAACGCCGCAGGGGAGATGAGAGTGATCCTTTCCTTGAGGCTGATAGACGGGAACTAGCTAAGCGAGAAGCAGCAGCAAAGAGAGTTCATCCAGCATTGCATGTTTCATCTTTTTCACAGCCGTCTACCCAGGTTACTGGATTATTCACAAGTTCAGTAGCACCTGCAACTGCATTTTCTGGTCCATCTCCTTCCACACAGTCAAGTCAGGGGGCCTTTTCTTCTTCTGGAGGGGGGTTTTCTATGTTTAACACTCCGGCATCATCCTCTTCAAGCTCATCCTTTCTTTTGTCAGCGCCAACAGCCTCTTCAACTGGTGCTTTTGGTTCTGCTGCCTCACAGACACAAACAATGTTTGGATCTTCACAAACATCCTCAATATTCGGGGCAAATACTTCTTCCTCTTTTCCATTAGCCACAGCAACTGCAAGCACTTCATCAGTGTTTTCTACACCAGCTCTTGGCACAGGTATGGATTCTTTGGAGTAAATTTCAGGCAGGTTAGCTGCGAATATAGAAAATAAACAGGCCACCTTTTAAAAAAAAATTGCTTCAAGATATTTTCAAGTCTGAACTATCAATTCATTGACAAACAAATGTTCATAGAATATCAAAGCTAAACCTATTATAATAATTGAAAAGGGGTGATGGGAACACCCCACAACGCAACAGTAAGTTGCGAGCCTCTCATTTGGGAGGTCTTGGGTTTGAGTCTTCTTGAGCCCCATGTTGATCTTGGCTTCGGCCTATTACCCATAAAAAAAAAAAAATAATTGAAAAGGGGGTAACATAATTTGAAGCATAGGTGTTCAAGGAATTAGTCTCAGAACAGCTACAATGTCTTGAGTCATTATATTTTTTGAATGAATTTGCAATATCTTTCAGATAAAATCCTGACTCCTTTGACTGTTTGTTTCTTTGTCAGACACTTAAGATTTTTTTTCG
Source organism: Chamaecyparis obtusa (assembly GCA_027943335.1). NCBI lineage: Eukaryota > Viridiplantae > Streptophyta > Pinopsida > Cupressales > Cupressaceae > Chamaecyparis > Chamaecyparis obtusa. The sequence continues at coordinate 85,087 of BSBK01000744.1, read as the reverse complement.
TTGAATTTTGAGGTTGATTCGCTAGAAAAGGCTAGTTCAATGTTTCCAAGTGATATGAAGTAAAAATGCAATGTTTTAACAGAAATGGTGTTCACAGACTGCATAGAATTATGTGATGATTTTTCATGATTCAGCTTTAAGTTTCAAGTCAATGTGCATCAATCCACATTTCATGTGTAGTGACTCACAAAAACTTTCTTTCACAAGCATGAATGATCAGTCCACTTGCACTCATTGCACTAATGGTCCACTCAGTATTTCAGTTCTGTGAAATCACCTAGATGCAACGAGTGCTAAATGGATTAACCATTCATCTTTATGAGAGTTGATGAGACATTGGTTCTTGTAAGCCACTACTCATGAAATATGGTAATATAGATTAACTCAAAACAATGCATCTGAATCTTGAAAAATCATTTAATCATCAGATCATAAAATGAATGTTAAAAACTCATTTTGCTGCCTCATCGTGGGCTATCCCTTGGAATTCATTTGGCTGCTCGTTTTTCTTCATTGCCTTTACTGGGATATTATAAATGCAACAGCTGTCTAAAGTGCATTAGGTTTGCGTAAGAAGCCTTTTTATGCAATACAGGTATGAAGTATTCCTGTTATTCCAATTTCAGTAAGAACTTAAGTTTTGAAGAGTCAGAGGAAAGCTTGGTAGTAACATAGAAATTTACCTGCCACACTTTACAGTAACAAGGAATACTAATAAGGTTATCAGAAGAAAGATCATGTCTTTTTAAAGAATATTCATATGACAGAATTAATTTCTCAATTAAGTTTATTTTAGCTTGCAAATCTCTGACAATGGTGACGTCAACATGTGTGCAGGGTCCACTTCTGGTAATTTGTTTGGTGCACCTTCAGGGAACACAACAAATGTTTTTGGAGCATCGTCTTCACCTTCTACAAGCCTTTTTGGTAGTAAAAGAATATTTGGGAGGGTTTTTCAATTCCAGTTGACACTTTTGATAAATATGCCTTGTAATCATGCCATGTCTAAAAGTGACAGTTTAACTTTTAAATATTTATGTTGGTATAGGTTTTGCTTTGATGTGGGAATGTTAATACATTTTGAGAGGAGGATCCATGAATAAATTTGTTCTTTTTTCAAATCTCAAATTGCTCAAAAAGGGAGGGTTTAATCTGTCACGCTTTAATACCCTGATATAATTAAAATTGTCTGTTTGAATACAGGTGCTGGAAATGCCTCAGGTTCAAGTTTTGGAACAAATACCGTAAGTTACTTTTCTTTTGAAGCTCTATTAAGTACATATGCATTGTGAAATTTCAATCGGAAAACCCTTAATTATTTGGTGCAAACATCCAATATCAAGAAAAAATAGAAAAGAACCAGAGCAGAAGTCCATAGGAGTAGGTCTCACTTACTATCACCAGCTTTTTAGAACAGCCAAATTGATTGATTATTCCATTTTCTTTCTACCTCAGCCTACCAAGAGAAGAACCACAATGAATTGTGGCCTTGGATGCTAGGGCTATTACATTGGGAGAAAATTTTACTATTTGATAGATCTGTTATATTCCAGAGAAATTTCTTGCAAATACCTCACCTGGAAAAAGATCTGAATATCTGGCATGTTATATGTTTAGGCTTATGGTAGCTGAGGGAAATTTAATATGGTTGGTGCTCCTAGCTGATGATTTTCAGCAAATTTAAACCTTACGAAAACCAGAAATTCTGTCCAATAGTTATTTAGGTGTGAAGTGGAGATTAAACTAGCTTATTTACTCATTTTACATGAGGAATGTAAGTAGAGAAATGTTCAAGGCTCATGCAACAAAAGCTACCACAGTTCCATACCATTTTGAATTTGTCAAATTTCTTTAAACATCTGGTGAAATCTTTATAGTAATTGTAGAAAACATTCTCTTGATGTATTAAATTTCATTCTAACAGTATGCCCATTTTGTGCGGTCTGATATTTTCAAGTGAATATTTGGTTTTTGTTAAAAGACGTAACTGCTGGGTTTGTCTTTGCAGAAATCTACAAAGCCCAAGCCTCGAACATCCCGGCGCTAAGTTGTAGAGAATGTCTATATTTGAATGATTGCTTTGAGGTTGCCGAGCGCAAATGTTAATCAGCATCGTATGTGATAAAATAAATCAGATCAAGATATGAGTGGTTTCTTAGACTATGCTGTAAAAGTATTGAAGTGGTATGTTAGAGGAACTAGGCTAATCATACCCTTCATTGCTCGCTATTCTCTTTGTTAGTGCATAAATTGTTGATTTGAAATGAAGGGGTAATGAATCTCCATTAAAGGCATCCCCAGGATTGCCCTTAGCTTCAGCAATTTTGTTAACTTAATTCTGACAAATGAAATATTTCTACACATTACAAAATACAACATAATTAACCTATTTTGGACAGTTGATGCAGTTTTCTGACAGACAGGTTACAGAAGCAAGCTTAATAGAGATATTCTGCAAAAATTATCAGATGAGCTTACCAGAAAATATGGGATTGTTGCTGGTTCTTGGCAAATGGCGACAGTTATTAGTAAAGAGCAGTATATGAGAGAGCTCTGTATGCTAAAGACTTCTAATTGATGAGGTCAAAGCAGTTTGTTCAGAGTTATGTAGATTAGTTGGTCTGAAATATCTGTATGAACAGTTTTTTACCTGTGACCTAAAGTTGCCCGCATTACAATTACATCATGTTTTTTGGTAAAGATTATTCAGAATTTCCACTTTAGTTTCATCTCTTTGTTAGCCAATAGTACTATAGATCAGATTGTTTGATGAGACTATGTTCTTTGTATATACGATTTAAAATTGACTTAGACGTTTAAATTGGTATGTTGGATCAAGTGAAAACTGTTAAAATGGGAAGAATGGAAACTAGGAAGCCTGTCGTCATGGTTGAATTTAATAACAGAAAGAACGAGTAGAAATCGTAAACCATTGCCTGTATGTAGCAACAAATCTAAAAATAAAATTAAGAATTATAAAACCACCAAAACTTTAATCTCTCTAAAGTAGATCTATTAGCCTGTGAAAAGATGTGAGAAATATTTTTAAGATTTAAGATAGAAGCCTGCGATTGAAGTTACATTAAGTAACAAACTAATGAGAAAAGGGCCCTTGATTTACGGGTTTATATGCGTTCTAAATTGACATTTGAGTCCAAACGATATCTAAAATCCGAAGTTCAAATTTGACATTGAAGTTAAGCATGTTAATTTGGACTTGTCATGGTACAAAGCAATCCGCTGTTGGGGGTTGAACTGAAAACTAATTATATATTTCTAAATTGACCTCTGAATGTTTTGATGTGTAATAAATTAAAATGAAATTTATGAAAAAATGTTTCCAAATTAAAACACGGTGTATTATTGTGGAAGTGGTCACTTTTTAAAAAAAAAAATCATTCAAGTCTGAGCTTACTGGTTTTCTTTGCAAATAATCATTGTAATCTTAGTTTATAGTGCAAAATAGTTGAATTAATGTTAAAAGAGTATGTATATATATAAAGTTAGGTACACCTCTACCCCTGCATGGGTGGGATAATTTGATACGGATGTGGTACAACATGAATACATGTTGGATACTTTACCCACACATGCTTAAAAAACTTTGTATTTCCAGTTGTGCAATAAATTGTGTGGTATAAAGTTTTAAAAATATTGAATCTTACTAAATTTTTAGAAACTTCCACCATGCAAATTTGTTTTCTTTTGTATAAACAAAATCTACATCAAATGAAGAAGACAAGTGAAATGTTTTTCTATTTCAAGGGGCCATTTTTTTTTATTGTCTTCCAATGCAATTGTACTTTACTTTGCATATTGTAAAGTGTTAATCAAATTATAATTATTTATGTGATAATTATGTGTCTTTCAAGTAACAAAAATCTTCTCCAATTTTTGTTAAATGTATGTGAATGTGTTTTTATTTATTTATGAATGTTACATCTGACTCTTATCTAAATTGGGGGTCATCAAAATTGACCATATTTAAATTTGACATTGTAATCCATATTTGTATCTTACAAGTCTCCATGTAACTTTGAGGACATCTAATGAACATACAAATCAAACATCATATCACAACTTATAGATAATTGTATAGTTATTTTAATGTTACACCAACATTATAGGGCATATTGCAAGATTGCTTGTTTTCAATTTTGTTTAGAGTTGTTCATTCTACATTCTTGTTGAGGTTTGACACAAATATATTACTATCCTTGTCATGCACAAACTCACAAGCGTACAAATCTAGTTTTTAAAGTGAAGATAAAATGAGAACTTACAAGTAAGTTGAAAACAAACATCTATAACTTAACAAAGATCAGATCTCTGGGCTTGGTTTAGATTTGACTGCTTAAGATCGTTTATATGATTGTAAACATGACCTTGTTAGAAAAATTGAAGTATCAAATTTCTTGATGCATTCATCTGTAACATGATTTAGTTATTTGCAAAAATAATGAATTACTTTGAGACTTTTGGTATTCATATTCTATATCAAGCCAAGAGCCAAGTATATGCATTTATTTCTTCAAACTTTAACCATTAATTTCAACATGTTTATCATTTCTAAGTCGTGTTAGAATACAAGCACACCTTGTAGGATCAAACCATAAGCATCTACTATATCTCCAACAAATACAAAACTATATATGTAATATATTTCAATAGTGAAAACTAATGTGTCCTAACAAGAGTTCAAATCTACACATTAATTAGGAGGGGCTTGCCTTGAAGACCCCTCTTATCTCTCTCCTAGCTTTACTTGGAGGTTTAGTCCTTAATTTACTCCTAGACTATTACATCATCATCGTCGTCATCATTGTCACTTGAACTCAACCAACCTCCTCTTGCAGATTGAAGTATCTAGGTTATTTCCTCTTACTCCTTGTAAGATACAACGCCTACATAGGTGGTTGGAATTCCTTAGGCCACACACACACACACACACACAACTTTTATGCTACTCAAGCCCCACTCATTTAATCACACAATACTGAAAACTAGCATGGACAATCTTTCTATGTGCTCTATTAATATTGTTTCTATTTTAAAAACATTTCATAAAGATATAAGATAATGATTGAATTACATTATATACCTAGATCCACATCCTACTAGTCATTGCCCTTAATGCCTTGCCATTATCGAAACAACATTTACCTTTGGAATGGGAAAGGGAGACCTATAGAGTGAGAGCTAAGTACAACTCAAATTTTTAGGTTGTAGGGATGGAAAACCAAACAAAAGGGTATTTGGGCACAATTTAGATCTTCCCCAAATCAATTGCTAGTAGGTTTTATGCTTGCACGTTTTAAGGACCATACCTTCTATCTAGGTGTAGTCCCCAAGGTGGTCAACTATGTTGTATTCAATATTCATTTGATATGAATGTTACCCATTGTTTTGACTATAGTGGTAGGGGGTTGAAACTTGAGGGTAGTTAAACTTATGATGATCTAGTGGCATTTAACCTCCTAGGCCTTCTTGAATGATAGATCACTTTTTGATCCATTGTCTCAACTATTATAATGGGGGAGGGGAACAATTTTGTTCTTTGTTTACTTTTAAAAGGCAAAAGAAACTACATTACATACTTATTGTCCAATATCTCTTTATCAACAAAACCTCCAAGATACCTACTATAACATGTTGCAACAATTGAGATGACGAACCATTTATGCACTACACACCCTAACTGGCAAGGTGTAGCTGAGCACTTTGTTATGACCATAGAAAGTGCAATCCTCCTTAGCCTCCCCACCCTCCTCCTCAAGACCAATTAACAAAGAGGTATAAGACTCCTATTATCAACTTTAGAGGGGTGAGGCACATGCATCACTTTTTGTCTTTGGCCACTACATGCCTAATATTCCAATCTAATCCACTAAATGACAACTCATCTATTGATCCTTATAATAACTATAATAGATCTTTGTTGATTCACTCTTTATTACTGCTTTCCTTAATGTCTCTTCTCCCTCTCGTGTGTGCTTATGATGATGGATTAGTTGTTGCTCCTATACTTGCCTCTAGAGCATCTTAGACATCTAAAGAATATAACACCATTTGGATCTCCTAATTAATCTAAGTTTATAATCTATTTGATACACTCATAAGCAAGGTTTAATAAGGCCTCCATGTGAGGTTTGTTATGGTGAGTTGGCCAAACAATCTCCTTAAGGAAAACTCTCCATCATCTCATCATACTAGCATCCCATTGATATACACTAGGCATACCACTAACAATGGCAAGTGTTAAATGTCAAATCATGGAATACAAATGTGCTCATAGGTCCAACATAGTAAAAATGTTAAAACTAAAAAAACTATTCTATTGGCTACTATAAACCTATTTAGAACCATTATAGAGGTGTATAAGCATGCACTTCCACCTAGAATACACTATATTATAATCCTCCATGTTCTGAATAAGATAAACCACACTATAACTTGATCATCATGAAAGATCATAAAACCAAAATTATAAAAATAAATGTTGTTTGTCGTTTCTTGGATGCAAGGTCTATCTTAATTTCATTAAATGACACCCCATTAGGGGCATGCATTTCTTTTCTAGTACATTCTAAATGCAATTGGCTATCTTGTGGAATTACAGATCTCTCTCTCTCTCTCTCTCTCTCTCTCTCTCTCTCTCTCTCTCTCTCTCTCTCTCTCTACTAATATATTGCTTAGTTTAATAATGGATCCAATGTATGCTACTCAAGCCCCACTCATTTGATCACAAAATAGTGAAAACTAGCATGGACAATCTTTCTATGTGCTCTATTAATATTGTTTGTACGCCTTCATTTAGTTGTGTCCCATGAGATTAGATATCAACTCCAACTTTGGTACTGTAATCACCTGAAAATGAACAAAGACAATTAAAAGATAAATCAAGTCAAATCAAAGCAAATCCAGGACAAAATTGAAGTAATTGAATCACAATGCATAATTAGCCAATCAAAATTAAGATCAAGTCTTAATTCGAGATAAATCAAAATTGAGAGCACTTTAATCAAATGCAATCAAATCAAAGTGCAATTAAATCAAATAATTGTATAGTTTTGGATTAAATCAAATTCAACCCATTCAAGGGGTACATGGCTAAATAAATGAATTTAAATCAATTAATAAATCTTAATTTCCCTCAACAACCACAAATGGAGGAAATTCAATCAACCAATAGGATTTGAGGAAAGGCATTCACATGGATCAAGCCAAATTCAATCTCAATCACTCAAAGTGAAAGAGCATCTTGTCCATTCATCTTGTCTACTTGTCCCAAGCTTTGAGGACACAAACTTTGCATTGTCTTCAAAGGGTGGAACCAAAGACTCAACCAAGGCTTAATCATGATCAACTACACTACACCCCCTACCATTGGTAAAATCTATAAAAGGAAGATCAAAATCCTCATAATTCATAACCACATATCTGAGAATTGCATTGAACCTCTTGCAATTTGAGCTTAGAAAGACAATCTAGATTTGATTTAGCTTTCAAATTGGAATTGAGCAATTAGCTTTAGCTTTAATCATTTATCTTTCTCATTCTAGGATTGTCATTAATGGAAGCTTGCTGAGAGCTTTGCATTAACATTCTTAGTTAGAGAACCATAGGATGCTTAATTGTCAATTTCTAGCTTAAATAGATTGCTTTATTGTGGTTTATTTAGTTACTATTTCATTTATTGTCAATACTAATTCTATGAAGGTACTAAATCTTGTACACAAAATGGCGCCCACCGTGGGGCAAAATGTTTCACTTTACTAAACGCTCGGATTTATCTCATTTTTATCAAATTTGCATATTTTTAACTGTCGGGTTTTTAGGAAACAATGCTTTTGACAGATTAAATGACGCTTTTGACAGATAAAATGGCGCTTTCAAGCACTGTTTTGGTGCTTTCACGACAAAGTAGTGCGCCTTTGAGTTGATCCACAACGCTTTCACACTTTTTAATCTCTGTCTATCATTCTAAAAATGCCTTTGCACGGATCCACAACGTATTTTCCCTGACTCCTGAGCACTTTTGCTGTCTTTTTACCGCCTTTAATCAATTCTACAGTGCTTTTGCAAATTATTTGTGTGCTTTTGAATTTTCTGATAGAGTTAAAATAGCAATTTCAATTAGATTAGCAGCGCTTTTAAGTAGTAAAATAGCACTTTTAAGCATTTTAGGAGCGCTTTTGCATAATTTGTTAATCTGCATGATCTGACTGTGGTAAAATGATTTATTTAACCCTGCAGGATGTCTGATCACTGAAAAGCGAGAAAACCAAGGAGTAGATTTAACCAAGAAGGGAAAGCTTTGGCTAAGAAAATCAAGAAGGAGAACTTTGTGCACATCAAATCGGTTCTTGAGGAATCACAAGAGGAGGAAAATCAGGTTTATGAGAACTACCTTAAAATTATAGAAGCTTATAAAACTAAGTTTGTATCACTTAATTAGATTTTCTCACCTTAGTTCAAGTTTTTTTCAAAATTTGCAAATAAGGTTTTAAGATTCAATTCAAACTTTGCTTCTTCAAATTCGTTGGTTTCCTTCATTGTTGTTGTTTTTGTTGACTAACTTTGTTGGAGAAAAAGCACATTGGGAAAGAACTATAACCAAGGTAAGCTAAAAATGACAAAAATCACTCAAAAATGCCCCTAGCTTATGCTAGCTACAAGGAAAGGTAAGCCTCAAACTAGTGAATATTTTCCCTTAAATTGTGGCATTGGTGCATTTAAAAATCTAGTAATTACAAAACAACCTATCTTTGTTTGGAAAGTTCGGCTTATGCTCTTCACTTCTTCTAGTGAATCAAAATGCCAAAGGTGTTGAACGTTTTGATTAAGAAGAAAGGTTGAGGAATCAAGCACATAAAATCAAAGCCCCTTGTTTGTAGAAGAGAGTAGAAATACTCAATTCTCTATAGTCAGTGGGTGAAAGAATTGAACATTGTCTATTGTGTTTGGGAAATTAAGAAAAAGTTAGGGATATGCTCTTCACCTTTTAGGTGAACCAAATTCCCAAAAACTTGTTCTTAACTCCATTTCCTTGCTTTACATGAACATGCTAGAACATTAGTGGGCTCGCCTCCCGAGAAATTGCCTTAACGAGGCCGGTGAGAGGGACAACCCAAAGTGGGATACACTTGCTTTTGTTGCAAGAATCCAACCCACTATAAAATGAAACGCATACATCCTTAATGGGGTGTGTGACAAAAGGATTTTAAATTTTTGAACTTCCTCGAGTAGTCCTCACGGATTGCGCAAAACTCCGATATACCTGTGGTGGGAAGCCCCTTAAAATACTTGGGGGATGAAAGTTTAAGATCCATTTTGAACGGAATCTATATTAAATCCTTGATAAAATAGCAAGACCACCTTTTAGAGCCATGTTTACGAACCAAATCTTGTGCTAGGTAGGTGCTTGAAGTTTCTTTTTATGCAAAACCCGTAACAACGTTCTTTCAAATCAAACATTTGGTGTTAAGTGGGTAAAAAGAGACAAGTGAATGTGTGATTGTTGTGTTTGAAATACATAAAAAAGTGAGAGAGATATCCATTGAAAATTCATCTTACATTTTTAATCTCTTCAATTTAAAATCAACAATTCTCGAACCAAGGATCATTCCAAATCAAACCCTTGTTGGATGTCGGTTTCCACACGGTCCCACACATATAGGGTATCTTTACAAGGAGATAGCACTCTTGTTGCAAACTAAGGACTTGAATACCAAAGTCTTTTCAAAGGTCCTAATCAAGAAGAAATTTTCCCAAACTTGTTTGACAAAAGACTTGGAGAAATGGATAAAAACTCTGTGGATAAAAACTCTACATATCATAATTACCAACAAGGAGGAAATAATCATAACATCAACAATGCAAATCATAATCCCAAAGAAACACTTGAAGAAAAGGTTGAGATAGCAACCCGAGATCAAGAATCCCTAGAGGTCATGGAGAAATAAATAGATAAGGATAGGGAGAAGTTTTTCCTAAACCTAGCTCAAGTGGGAGTAAAGCTTCCCCATGATTTTGATATAGAACAGCTTAAGAAAGATCAAGAGCAAGATAATCCCATGAATGCTATGACTAGGCAATAAAGGCCTTCCAAGAACAAATAGATGCCATGAAAAAGGCAGCTGAACCTAAGGCCTTTTTTATTGAAGCTTTGTGTCCTTTTCCATTCGATAAAAGCTTAGTTATGGTATCTTTTCCTTTTAATACCATTTTTTCTAAATACAATAAATATACGGGTAAAACAGACCCACAGGATCATTTAAGGGAGTTTTGTGCCCTAAGAATTGAGTTCATGCACAATGACACATACCTAATGAGACTCTTTCCTAGGAGTTTAGGAGGTCCCGCCATGGAGTGGTTCTCGAAACTACCCCAAGGAATAAAGACCTTTGAGGAGTTAGCCTCCAAGTTCATAACCCATTATTCTTATAACATTGAGCACGAAATTACAATGCTCAAGTTGTGTGATACCAAATAGAAAGATGGAGAGTCCTTGCTAGGATTCCTACAAAGGTGGAGGACTGTTTTTGCAAGGTATCCATGAAGTATCCCCGAGAAAGGAAAGATGGAAATCTTCACAAACAATTTGACCATTGAAATGAATTATAGATTACAACTCCAATGTCCCCCAACATTTGAAAAACTCATGATCGAAAATGGGATCAAGATTGAGGATGTATTGGTCAAGAGAGATGAGATAAAATTATTTAAAGATAACAAATCCAATAACACCACCACCAACAACAACAATAATTATGTGCCTAAATATGTCAATAATCAAGGGTCCAATAATTACAATGATAAATCTAAGTCATGGATAAAGAATAACAACAAAAACCTTGTGAATGATGGAGTTGTGGAGGCCCATAACTTGAAGGCAACCTCTTTTACCTTACCATATGGAGTTAATTCTTCAAATAATGTCAATCAATCAAACAAAGCTCCATTTAATCTAATAATTCCAATAACAATTCCAACAATAATGCCAATAATCCTTATAATAATGCTAATGGGAATAAGTCCAAATCTTTTTACTCCAATTATAATAAAAGAAAATTCACCTATCTAGGTGAACCTTTGGAGAACGCATTAAAGACCTTGGTCGCCAACAAAATCATCACATTACCTGATGTGAAAGATTATGAACCTCAAGATAAACTCTATTGGTGGAACGACTCTCATCATTGTGAATATCATCGAAATAGAGGTCATCCAACCAATGAATGCATGAGCTTAAAACACTTGGTGCAAGATTTAATAGATAATGGAACCATCAAAATTGAAGGACCTCAAAACAATGAGGACCACACGGCTTTCGAGAATCCTGTTTTGAATCATGAAAAGGGTGAGTCATCTAATGCTAATCAAAGTAAAAAAAAAGGCAACGAGAAAGTGAACTTTGCTCATACTTATGATAACACGATCAACACTTTAAGAGAAGAGGATAATACCATAAACGTTGTCATAGTAAAGAACAATTTAAGAGAAGCATCATTAAATGTTGTCACTAGGGGGCAAGCATAAAAAATTATTCTACCTACCAATGCTCCTAAAATTGTGGTATCAAATCAAGCTTCAACTTCATCATCAAAATAATACAACTTGGTTGATCAACTACAAAGAACTCCTGCTCAAATCTCTATCTTGGAGTTACTCAAATTGTCACCAATTCATAAAGACATTTTGGAGAAAGCCTTATTGGAAACCAATGTGCCTCTAAACTTGGAGGTAGACAAATTTCAAAATATGGTGGGTCACCTCATTGCACCCCATTGCCTACCATTTTCTGAACAAGATGACATGTCCCTTAATCATCTTCAAAATTTGCCATTGCACATAGAAGTCTTTATTCACAAGCATAGGGTGAAAAGAGTCCTTATAGATGGAGGAGCCGGCCTAAACATTTGCACCCTTAGCCTAGTAAAAGCCCTAGGATTTTCTGAGGAGGCTATTGACCCTAAGAAAAAGATAACCATAAAAGCCTACGATGATGAAGAAAGAGCTTCAAAAGGAGTCATAGTGTTACCCATAAGAGTTGGTCCCATGCAAAAAGAGATCATATGCCAAGTGTTGGATCTAAAGTTGACTTACAATATCTTGTTAGGAAGGTCATGAATTCACAAGATGCAAGCCATTCCGTCTACTTATCATCAATGCCTAAAGTTCCTTATCTAGGGCAAGAGATAATGGTAAGTGGAGACCTAAACCCCTTCCAATATTGTAACAACATCAAGCCTATCAATGACTCTTTAGTCCCACACAATGCAAAAGGGTCTATACCTAATCAAATGGATCAAGGGAAAAGTTCTAAAGACATCCCATTATTGAAGGGAAAAGAAAAGATGGAAGAGGAAATTGTTATTGAAGACACACCAAAACTCACTAACCTAACTACATCAACTAAAGGAAAAGAGAAGGTTGGTGAGGGTAATATTATTAAAGAATCAAAAGAGGACCATACAAAAGCTATCCAAGTATCCACCAAAGAAGCCCATTATTAAAAAATGGACCAAATGATGAAGACTTTTGATAAACAATGCAAGATCAAGAAAAAAGGTGTAGGTGAATACTCCTTATCTATGATGGACTTACCCTTATCACCCAAGTCCTATGAAAAACCTCCAAATCTACCCCATAGATATAATGATAATTTTGAGAGGGAAATTACATCATCCTCCATGGATGAAGAAGACAATGAGATCCTAAACTGGTTATATAAAGATGAAGAATCAAGTGCACATGTCAAACATATTCAGAATATAACCATTCCCACACATCAATATGGGAAAGGGTTTTCAATCATGCAAAAGATGGGGTACAAAGGTCAAGGACCTTTGGGCACAAAGAATGAAGGGCTCATTGAACCCATAGAAACAACATGGCGAGATACCAAGGAGAAAACATGATTAGGGTATCTTGAAGAGAGATATACTCAAAAACATTATCCCAAACTTCATAGCCAAATATTGCAATTAGAGTCTCATAGTGATGAAGATTCTAATGAGTGGGAATGGGAGACATTATCTGATGAGTCATGCCAAGATAAAGGTATTAATGTTATTCATACCTATACTTCTGCCAAGGATAAAGGACCAATAGCAGAATTAAGTTTAGATCAAGCATCTAGTTCAAACCAAGTGGTTCTAAATGATGTACCAAGCATAGAAATAGAGATAAATCAATGGGTAGGTGAAACCTACATACCTTCACCGAGACCTACTATGGAGGAATCAAACGTTAGGTTTAATCCACATGAATTTTATCCAACGGAAACCTTAGAGGAGTCTAGTGAGGAGGACTTTGATCCTTCTTCTTTAGAACATTTAGAAGAGGCCCATGTTATAGACTTACACGATACAATGTATGAGCCTTCTAACGAAGTATTGGCCTTAAACCCCATTGAAATGAACCCAAGTATTGACCCATTAACCCTCATACACCTGGAATTAATTGAATGGAATTCCATTGGACCCACTACCCTTCCAATCTTCTTGAATGACAATGTGGTGTCCCAATACCTTAACGCTGTTGAACCCTCTTCTATTAGAAAATATCAAGAAGAATTGATCAAGGGGACCATCCAAACTTTCAATCTGAGAAAAAATGAAAAAAACAAAAAAAAAGGAAAAAGGAAAAGAATCAAGTGTTGAAAATCATGTTGTGGCAACATTAGATCAAGAAGAAAAAAATAAAGAAATAAAGGATGTTTCCAAAGGTGAAAACCCAACTGAGGCACCTAAGGAAGGGAGTTTGGATACTCTACCAAAACATTATGAGGAAAGATCTCCAATCTTGATTGAGCCCACAGAAAAGATAAATATTGGATCAGAAATAGAGTCGAAGATCATCCACCTAGCGGCATCACTATCTAGCGAAGAAAGAACATAATTCATTAAGTTCTTTAAGGAAAAACAAGTTAACTTCACATGGTCTTATGATGATATGCCAGGATTAGACCCAAATTTGATAATGCATCATCTAAATATCAAGGAAGGAGCCAAACCTATTAAGAAAAAGCTAAGATGCATCCACATATAACACTACTTGTCAAAATGGAGTTAGAAAAAATATTGAAAGTGGGATTTATAAGGGCCATTGATTATGCACAATGGATCTCAAATATAGTGCCAGTATCAAAAGCAGACAAGTCCATTAGAATCTTCACGGATTTTAGAGACCTAAACGTGGCATGTCCTAAAGATGACTTCCCACTTCCGAGTATAGATGCCATTGTGGACTTAACAACATGCCACTCTATGTTTTCACTCATGGATGGATTTAGCGGATACAACCAGATAAAGATAGCACCAGAAGACCAAGATAAGACAACTTTTACATGTGCATGGTGTACTTTTTGCTGGAATGTCATGCCTTTTGGTTTGAAGAATGTCGGAGCGACCTATCAACGAGCAATGCCCACAATATTTCATGATATGATGCATAAGCTCATGGAGGACTATGTGGACGACATATTAGCCAAATCTCACTCAAGAAAAGAGCACCTACCAATTTTGGCAATTTTTTTTGAAAGATTAGAGCAATTCAAAGTAAGGCTTAACCCAAAAAAATGTGCGTTTGGAGTCCAATCTAACAAACTACTAAGTTACATTGTATCTGCAAAGGGAATAGAGATGGATCCCGCTAAAGTGAAGGCTACTATGGAAATGGAAGCACCTAAAAACATTAGTCAAATGAGGTCTTTACAAGGAAGGATACAATCCATTAGGATATTTATCTCCCAATTAGCAAAAAAATGTCATAATTTAACCCAACTTCTGCATAAAGATACAATTTTCAAATGGGATGAAAAGTATGAAGAAGCCTTTAATATATTGAAGAAATATCTCATAAACCCACCAATCTTGATGCTACCTATCAGAGGCAAGCCCTTGATCCTATATATTTTAGCAATGGAGAATTCATTGGGGGCACTTTTAGCACAAGAAGATGAAACATGAAAAGAAAAGGCAATTTACTACATAAGTAGAACTCTAGTCAAATACGAGCTGAACTATACATTCATGGAAAGGGCATGCTTGGCTGTGGTTTTTGCTTCACAAAAATTACGCCATTATATGCTAGCCCACAAGATAAGGCTCATTGCCAAAATTGACCTTTTGAAGTATCTACTCAGTAAAACAACATTAAATGGAAGGCTAGCAAAGTGGGTTATGGTGCTAAGCAAATTTGATATTGAATATGTTGATAGAAAATCAATCAAAGGGCAAGTCATTGCGAAACAGTTAGCAAAAGCACCACTTCTAGATGATCATCCCATTCAAGTGGAATTCCTGGATTTAGAGATTGTGAATGTTGAGGCAAAAACATGGCAACTATATTTTGATGGTTCATACACTCAACAGGGGTCAGGAGCAAGCATACCTCTAATCACTCCTCAAGGCTCTACTATTCCTAAGTCCTATAAATTGCTATTTCCATGCACCAATAATATAGCAGAATATGAAGCTTTGGTCATTGGAATCAAGTTGGCACTAGAATGGAAAGTAACATAATTAAAGGTGTATGGGGATTCACACTTAGTCATTAATCAAGTTAATGAAGAATATCAAACAAAGGATGACAAATTGGTACCCTACAAAAACATGGTGGAAAGTCTTAAGAAGTATTTCATACTTATTACATTTGAGCAAGTGCCAAGAGAAAAGAACAAAGCAGCAGATGCAATGACAACTTTAAATTCACTGCTACAAATGCCTGATCAAAGTGCAAGATATGAATTCCTAGTAGAAGAAGTCGATCAACCCACGTTTGACCCTACCCATCCTTATACCATTTTCTTGTTAACCACAAATGAATCACCTTGGTATGTACCTATTTACACTTACTTAAAATATCAAATACTTCCAATAGACCAAACCAAGAATCAAAAGAAAAGCTTCATTTGCCAAGCCGCCTGATATACTATAATTTCTGAAACATTGTATCACAAAAGTTTAGATGGAATGCTCCTTAGATGTTTAGAAGAAGAAGAATCAAACATAGCCTTGTGAGAAATCCATGAAGGAATTTTTGGATCACACTCGAACGGATTAACTCTAGCTAAGAAACTTCTTAGGATAGGATATTTTTGGCCTACGATGGAGAAAGACGCTTGTAACTTTGCCAAAACTTGTAGAAAGTGTCAATTCCATGAAAACTTGATACATGTGCCCGCACAAGAGCTTCATCCAATGACACCACCTTGGTCGTTCTATCAATGGGGTCTAGACTTAATAGGCATGATTTATCCACCATCCTCGAATGGTCATAAATTCATCATCATGACAACAAAGTACTTTACTAAGTGGGTGGAAGTTGTACCCTTATCTACTGCGATAGGAAAATAGATATCTTTGTTTATCCTCAATCACATTATTTGCAGATATGGCATACCTCATGCCATCATAACAGATAATGCAAAGCATTTAAAAAACAAAGACCTAAAGGAATTATGCACCAAGTTTCACATGATTCATCATTATTCTTCAATCTATTACCCCCAAGGTAATGGACAAGCCGAGGCAACAAATAAAAACATTTTGAAGATATTGAAGAGAACAATGGACAATTCAGGTAGAGATTGGCACATCAAAATAAACCCGACCTTATGGACTTATAGAACAAGCATAAGAACGCCATCATGAGCTACACCTTTTTCCTTAGTCTTTGGAACATAAGCAGTTTTTCCTTTGGAGGTAGAACTCCCATCTTTGAGGGTATCTCTTCATGGCTTGATAAGTGAGGAAGACTATAGGGTTGCTAGATTGCAAGAACTAGAACTCCTAGATGAGAAACAAAAACAAGCATTTGATTATTTGAAGGTGTACCAAAATAGAATGTCAAGGACTTATAATAAGCACATCAAGTCAAGAACATTTCAAATAGGTGACCTAGTTTTGCGAGAGAATCCCAAAAATCAGGCAGAAAGGGAAAAGACAAGAAAATGGGAGGCAAACTGGTTAGGACCATTTATCATCATTGAAAATTTTGGGACTGGTACATACAAATTAGCAGATTGTGATGGAGAAGAGCTACAAGAACCTATTAATAGCATACATCTAAAAAGGTTATATACATGAGGTAGATGAAGGAGTATAAAGAGTATTAGATGGAAGGCATCATATTTATTGTATATAGTCAAAAGAGATCTGGAAAATACCAAAACACATTTGAAAAGCAGAAAAGAACAAACAAATTAAAAAGTAGAAAAGATAAAAAACAGTGGAAAATTGAGCATGAAGAAAGCAAAAACATTCATATATGATCCTCAAAAAGATGTTGTCTTGGTGAAAACCTAGCAAATAGGTGCCTTGATGATATGAAAAAAAAATGATGAAAAAAAGAAAAATACAAAAAATACAACAAAAAAAAAAAAGTACCTTGGTGAAAACCTAGCAAATAGGCACCTTGGTAGCCAAAAAAAAGAGAAAAGCTGTAAAAACAAAAAAAGAGCAAGATCTATTCAATCGATGAAAACCTGGTAAACAAGTGCCATTGAAAGTCCAAGTCAGACCCATACCTAGAAGGTCACCTTGTAAATATTGCATTTGCCAGCATTTGTATATATTGCATAATAAAACCCCACAGTTGCATTTGTGAGTACCTCAAGATTTTGGTCACCTAATATGCAAATTGTCCTAAGTCCCACAAATAAAATTATTTCAAACTGGGGGCAATCTACTCAAAAGGATAAAGGATTCATCAAAGAAAGCTTTATTCAATCATGGAATCAATTCATCAAATTTGAAAGAGGAACACTTATTCAAATCTACATTCTAATCCAATTTGAGCCAAAACGCAAAATGTGATCCAAGATCTTACATGACCTTATCTTTATTAGGATTACAAGTATTAAATGGATGAAACTACACTTGAAATATGGATTTGAAAAACATTGCAAGAATTTTTTCTAAATGTTGACTCAATTGATGAAATCATGTCTTTCTAGTGAATCGATGAAAGTTTTAGACTAGACAAGCTATGATGAAAGGATGATATGTTTGTTGATTTCTGAATGATTGTCTTAAAATTGAAGTTTTAAATCATGTATTATTTGTCTAAGGACATGATCATCAAAGAATCATCAAGGACTTGTACATAGGATAAAATTGAGATTTCTGCTTGTTTACACAAAAGGATACCTTGGTTATTTTGATCTTCAATATCATAATACCAACATCCACTTGCAACATAGAATCTGACAAAATCGGTATTTGCACCCTCATGATTGGCTTCAATCAGTGATAGTTGTACCAAAGAGAGAAGGGAAAGCAAAGAAAGAGGTGCAAAGAAGTATTCATATCATCATAGTTGAACTAGTGATGACTGTACTAAACCAGGATCCAAAAATGCTCAATGATGATTATAAGCCTAAATTTTGAATAATGACAGTTAGCTGCATACATCTTAGATTAAGTGCTTTGTATTTTGTTTTCCTTTCTTAGCTTAAATTGTAAGAGGAAAATAAAAAGGGGGTGTACTCAAATAAAAAATCAAAGGATCATCACAAACACCTATATAAGATTGAGTGTGTTGGAAATAAAAAAACAAATAAAAAACAAAGTGCATTTCATTAGTTCACTTGCATTGATTAAGTTCATTTTTAAGTTGCACTAAGTCATCTTCATTAAACATTGCATTCATTTAAATGTGTCCAACATTTGAATCATTGAGTTACATAATCATTAGATTGCATCTATAACATTCACCTAGATCACATTAAGTTCATTAAAAGTTCATTAACATTAGATTGCGTTCATCTCATTCTAAAATATCAATTCGTTAAGTGCATTGCATTAAGTTAGTTAATCATTATTTGCATACATTAGGATCATTCAACATTAAATGCATATCATCCATGTTCCATATATCATTAATCATTACAAGCTCATTGCATTATTACATAGATCCATCACATTTACATATCAAGCGAAAAACATCCATAGATTCATCACATTTGCATATAAAAAAGAAAGAGATACATTGGAGCCAATATTCATTATCTATCTAACATCATACATGTATCCATTACATACATTCATCAATATCATAAATCATTAAAATAACATCTCATTCATCTAGTCTACGTCATACATAAGACGATCATTAAAAGCATCATTAGGACATATGCATACATTTGAAAAATTGCATTCTGAAAAGCATAAAACAAAGCATATAGGAGATAGAATCATATAGAACTACATATCATGCAAAACACCTGAAAAAGAGATCCAACGCATGATGATATCATCTATAGTAAAATCTATCAAAGAAAGTATCAGAGTCCATGTAACATCATCATAAAATCAACAACATACCAAAGTCCAAATGAATGATCATGTCAAAGTAATATCCAAATATCAATGTTCATCAACTATCAAAGTATCAACATAAGCAACATCAATCAATCAAAAATGATACAACAAGAGGACAATGTCTTGATCATAATAATAGAAAAGAGATCATATATCATCAAAGTATAAGTGAAACAACTAAAAAATCTCAGAGAATAGATCAACTGACAAAGTCACCAGTACCATCGGTACCATCAAGACCATCGGAACCATCAAGACCAGGAACACTATTAGGAGGCTGACTAGAACTGGCCTGTAAACCATGCTGACTCATAGCAGCCATAAAAGTCTGCATCATTGAGCTCAACTGTGAAACCTGCTATTGTACTACCGAAATCAGAGTATGCAAAGATGCAACATCTGATGTTGATGTTGGGTCAGGAGTCTGTGCTGTAGAAGACTGAGGAGGAGGAACAGAAGTAGATGGCATAGAAGAAGATGGATCACCCAAAGATGAAATAAAATGAGAAGATGATGGATGTGAAGATGATGAAGGCATAGAAGCTGAAATAGAAGCAGAAGCAAAAGAAGCTGCCTAAACCAGAGGAACAACCTGCTGAGCAGGAGGACCCTATGCCTGATCAAGTAGTACCTGTGCAATATTTGCATCCATCTCCCTTTGGAGCCTAGCCCTAGGCCTATATGTTGGATCTCTGGCCACCTGATGTAAAATCTTGTCAACCCGTCGACCTCTCACCTGATCACCACCCCTAGGAGGAATCAGAGCAGCAACTATCACTGGCATCTGCACTCTACCTGCTCTAGCTCCTTGACGACCCCGTCGTCCATGTCATCCCCTAATCCTATTACCACCACCTCCGTCATCATCTCCATCATCATCATCATCATCATCACCACCATCTCCACCAACACTGTCACCATCTCCACTAGCACCGTCATCCCCATCTGACAACTCATCAATAGTGGGAATCCTCTTGGCAGGATCTGTAAATCTGGGAAAAGGGTAGTGATGTAGCCAAGCACCATAATCATCTATGATACCTGCATCTGCAATATATCCTCTCATAGACTAGGGAAGATATAAAGGTCGCGACTCTCCCTCATAGCAGTACCAAAATTGACACAAGGGCCCCACAAGGATCTCTCTGCCTATACACGGGCATACAAAGCCACTCCCTATGACATACATTGTTTGCGCCCGTACTGACACAATACCCTATGGAAGCAGAATCTCTCTATAACAAAAGCAAACCGTCCAATCATCTAGCGAGGACAAAACATATAAGATAGCTCGGAGTCATCCTCTGGCCAGGCCTCGCAACCGAGATAGGGCCTCCAAACAACTGTATCCATATCATCAATCCTACGTCGCCAGTAATCCAACTTACCCATATGGGTCTGGATAATGATACCCTCGTACATCCAAGCAAAAGGCCATTTTGGTTGATGATCTCATGCTGTAACAGGACATGTCACTGGGATATGCTCCCAGGTCCAAAGTTGTAATAAGATAGCTCCAGCAGTCAAAGTGGTAGAATGTCTATACACAACTGTGTGCAACTCATGATATAACTGTGCCAACCCACAAGTACCCCAATCAAACTGATGAGGCTATGCCATCAAGTCCTCCAAAATGGGACCCCATCCAACAACAAATCCATGCCCATGCCTATCAGGAAGAAGGAAACCTCCAATCAGAGTACCAAGAATAGTTGGTAAAATAGGGAACGAAACAAACTGAGCCCACTGAATGTGAGCATCACCAATAGTAGGGTCTCCAAAGACTCATTAACAAGCTGATCCATCATAAACAGAGTCGTAATAAATAATCTCTCCTCGAGTAGGCAACCGCAGGATACGATATACGTCCTCTGGCATAATCATCATCTCTCCCATGGGAAGATGAAACGTATTATGGTCTGAGTGCCAACGCTCAGCCATAGCAGTGATAAGGCCCTGATTCACTCGAAATTGAGGAAGATAAAGGAGGAAGGACAAGCCACAAAGACTGATATGCCGACGATCAACAACACTCAAATCAACAATCATACCCCATGACAAAGGATATGCACCACAGATACGTAAGGACCCAAGCTCAGTCTGCAAAAGAAAGTTTAAACACATCAGAATGAAATCACTAATTATTTGGACCATACTAAGTCAATCAAAATTTATTAAACTATCAAACCACAATCAGATTCCGTGTTTCTACTCAGATAGAATGAAAATTTTATCATCACCCATCATCTGAATCTAGATTGATGAACGATATTCCAATTATAACTAACTCATACTGACATATAACAACTTGCTAAGGGCATCAAGTTTGGGAACTTCACCTATCAACTAATTGACGATATTGAGAAAAAGAGAAAAAAGTGGACTTCAGCAAAATTGAAATTTTTTTTTGAGCAAAAGCATTGTTTCATGATGTGAAAGCGTAAAAATGTAGAAGTGCTACTTAAATAGGTAAAAGCACTTATTAATTGATTAAAAGTGGAGAAAAAGGTGAAAGTGCTCATTAACATAATGGAAGCGTTGTTTAAAAGGGTAAAAGCGAAAATTAGATCAAAAGCGCACTAAAAGATTGTAAAAGCGGAATAGGGCAAAAAGTTGGCGAGAAAAAGTGCATAATCGGGTCGCGAAAGCGCACTTTAACATCATGGAAGCACAACTTGGAAGTCAAAAGCACCGTTTAATTGCGTAAAAGTGCTCATTTAAATGAAAAATGGAAAAAAGGGGCTATTTACCTGGAAAAAATTGGAAAAATTGAAATTAAATGCGTAAATGAAAAAAATGAAGAGGTATACAGACTCACCAGAGGTCCAGAGCCAGGTAGATGCTGATAGCGGCGGCATTTCTCGAACCAATGCTCGCGAATGGGGACAGACATCGTGAAAAGTCAAAAGAGGCAGAGAGAGTAAAAGTGAAAAGTGGAGGTAAAAATGAATAGTGAAAAAGGGAATTTGACCCCTTTAAATAGCTTTTTGACCTAAAGAGAGGTAACTTTGACCTAAGAAAGGACAATTTCACTAAAATTGACCCACAAACTTGACTTTTTCATCAAACCAGCCGAAACAGGGGCATTTGAAATCAAACAAACCTAACAGTAATATCGAAAATCAAAATAAAATTCACTAAAAAATTGAACTAAATCAACGTGAAATGACCAATATCATCGAGGTTTCAACCAATGATCAAATTTTATTTCATTTCTGAGGGGGCATACCATCAAATAATCAGTAACAGTAAGATCATCATTGACAATCAAGAGACCAACCATCAAATCAAAGTGAAAGCTTTTATCAGAAAATTTTTCGTACATCAATCAAATGGGGCATCGCATCAGAATCAAACATCGTATCAAGGATTCATCATCAAATTGATCATCAAAATCAAACATCATATCAAAGCGATCATCAGAATTGCATCAAGGGTATTAAATCAATGGAAATCTACATCAAGCTCGCATCAGAAATCAAGGATAGACCATCGAAAGACATCAAACGAACATCAAAGATCGACCATCAAGGAATCAGGACCTATCATCAAGCAAGATTAGAGTATTCTTTGAATTGACATGCTTCACACGTCAACTCAAAGAGAGGCATTTGTAATCACCTAAAAATGGACAAAGACAATTAAAGGATAAATCAAGTTAAATAAAAGCAAATCCAAGACAAAATTGAAGTAATTGAATCACAATGCATAATTAGCCAATCAAAATTAAAATCAAGTCTTAATTCGAGATAAATCAAAATTGAGAGCACTTTAATCAAATGCAATCAAATCAAAGTGCAATTAAATCAAATAATTGTATAGTTTTGGATTAAATCAAATTCAACCCATTCAAGGGGTACATGGCTAAATAAATGAATTTAAATCAATTAATAAATCCTAATTTCCCTCAACAACCACAAAGGGAGGAAATTCAATCAACCAATAGGATTTGAGGAAAGGCATTCACATGGATCAAGCCAAATTCAATCTCAATCACTCAAAGTGAAAGAGCATCTTGTCCATTCATCTTGTCTACTTGTCCCAAGCTTTGAGGACACAAACTTTGCATTGTCTTCAAAGGGTGGAACCAAAGACTCAACCAAGGCTTAATCATGATCAACTACACTACACCCCCTACCATTGGTAAAATCTATAAAAGGAAGACCAAAATCCTCATAATTCATTACCACACATCTGAGAATTGCATTGAACCTCTTGCAATTTGAGCTTAGAAAGGAAATCTAGATTTAATTTAGCTTTCAAATTGGAATTGAGCAATTAGCTTTAGCTTTAATCATTTATCTTTCTCATTCTAGGATTGTCATTAATGGAAGCTTGCTGAGAGCTTTGCATTAACATTCTTAGTTAGAGAACCATAGGATGCTTAATTGTCAATTTCTAGCTTAAATAGATTGCTTTATTGTGGTTTATTTAGTTACTATTTCATTTATTGTCAATACTAATTCTATGAAGGTACTAAATCTTGTACACAGGTACTATGCATATGAAAAATATAGGAAATGCATTGTTACCTTTGCATATCACATTTATATCTTTCATTTATAACTACCTTAATTTTAAAACATTTCATAAAGATATAAGATCATGATTGAATTACATTATATACCTAGATCCACATCCTACTGGTCATTTCCCTTAATGCCTTTCCATAATGGAAACAACATTGACCTTTGGAATGGGAGAGGGAGTCCTATAGAGTTAGAGCTACGTACAACTCAAATTTTTAGGTTGTAGGGATGGAAAACCAAACAAAAGGGTATTTGGGCACAATTTGGGTCTTCGCCAAATCAATTGCTAGTAGGTTTTGTGTCTGCACGTTTTAAGGACCATACCTTCTATCTAGGCGAAGTCCCCAAGGTGGTCATCTATCTTGTATTCGATATTCATTTGATATGAATGTTTACCCATTATTTTGATTGTAGTGGTAGGGGGTTGAAACTTAAGGGTGGTTAAACTTATGATGAACTAGTGACATTAACCTCCTAGGCCTTGTTGGATGGTAGATCACTTTTTGAGCCATTGTCTCAACTATTATAATAAGGGAGGGGAACAATTTTGTTCTTTGTTTACTTTTAAAAGGAAAAATAAACTACATTACATACTTATTGTCCTTTATCTCTTTATCAATAAAACCTCCAAGATACCTACCATAACATGTTGCAACAATTGAGGTGAGGAAGCATTTATACACTAAGCACCCTAATTGGCAAGGTGTAGTTGAGCACTTTGTTATGACCATAGATAGTGCAATCTCCCTCAGATTCCCCACCCTCCTCCTCCTCAAGACCAATTAACAAAGAGGTATAAGACTCCTATTATCAACTTTAGAGGGGTGGGACACATGCATCAATTTTTGTCTTTGGCCATTACATGCCTATTATTCCAATCTAATCCACTGAATGACAACTCATCCATTGCTCCTTATAATAACTATAATAGATCTTTGTTGATTCACTCTTTATTCTTGCTTTCCTTAGGGTCTCTTCTCCGTCTCGTGTGTGCCTATGATGATGCATTAGTTGTTGGTCCTATACTTTCCTCTAGATCATCTTAGACATCTAAAGAATATAGTGGTACATATTGTGCTTTATACAATAAGCTCTAAATGTAGTTGCCATACTAGTGTAATATTTATCCACCACAAAATAGCCTTTTCCTCATCATTATCTATGGGTGCTTGTGTACTTAAGGTGGTAAATCTACCTCTTCAATTTGATACAACGATCATTGTTGTTTCCTTAAACAACAATATTTGGAGGGAAAATTTTCTTGATACCAATTTTCCAAAAGCCACTCTTGGTAAATCTATTGACCATAATGTCTTGCCTCCTATAACACCATTTGGATCTCCTAATTAATCTAAGTTTATAATCTATTTGATACACTCATAAGCAAGGTTTAATAAGGCCTCCATGTGAGGTTTGTTATGGTGAGTTGGCCAAATAATCTCCTTAAGGAAAACTCTCCATCATCTCATCATACTAGCATTCCATTGATATACACTAGGCAAACCACTAACAATGGCAAGTGTTAAATGTCAAATCATGGAATACAAATGTGCTCATAGGTCCAACATAGTAAAAATGTTAAAACTAAAAAAACTATTCTATTGGCTACTATAAACCTATTTAGAACCATTATAGAGGTGTATAAGCATGCACTTCCACCTAGAATACACTATATTATAATCCTCCATGTTCTGAATAAGATAAACCACACTATCACTTGATCATCATGAAAGATCATAAAACTAAAATTATAAAAATAAATGTTGTTTGTTGTTTCTTGGATGCAAGATCTATCTTAATTTTATTAAGTGGCACCCCATTAGGGGCATGCATTGCTTTCCTAGTACATTCTAAATGCAATTGGCTATTGTGTGGAATTACAACTCTCTCTCTCTCTCTCTCTCTCTCTCTCTCTCTCTCTCTCTCTCTCTCTCTCTCTCTCTCTCTCTCAAACCTACCATTATATTTGGAATTCTAGTGAATAATTGAGGATATAGAATGCTACTACAGAAAGACATGAAGATATTCAAATGTGATTGATTAATATAGTAAAATTGGATTCAAAGAGCCCTCAAAACCTTGTTACAACAAGGTGAGAAACAAAAAAAGCTAGCCAAAACATGATTTTTAATTATTTTTTTTGTAAAATTGAACTCTAACAAGATAGACCTAAAACAAAGATTTTTTTTTTGAACACTATAAGTCAACATAACCCAAGGTCTTAATTATATGTACTTGAGGATCTCCATTGCCTTGAGTTCTTGCTGATAAAATTTGACATAGACAATACCCATCTTCACAATAGCTCCCAACCACAATCATCATTAACACTTCAATTACGAGACAAAAATCAAACTCAAAGATACAATTTGCATACCCCGCTCACATATATTTCTTACACATCTTAATTTTTATAAAAAGACATCATATTAAATAAAAATATTAAATTTTAATTAAGACATCTAAAACTATAGATACCTAATGAATATAAACTTTTAATCAAATATATTTGAATTGTTTAAAAAAATTAATAAACAATCCTTCAACTTCCTCTCACATAATGACATTGAACAATCATTTAATGTTATGAGAGACATTATTTGACTTTAATTGTCTTCTCATTTTTCATTTGTATCAACTATAAATTATCCTTAAATACAAATAACCATTTTATATCACTAAATACAAATACCATTTTCTTGTCCCTTATCTGCCCAGAAGTATACCGAGTTTCAGGTTTCGTCGAAACTTTTAGAGGTAGGTATTGCCGTGCAAAGTTTTGAAGTGTGAGATGGGGAAGGACTCGAAGGCCAAAGATGCGTCTGGTAAGGGCAAAGGCAAGCAGGCATCATCTGGGGGAGGAGAGGAGAAGGGCAAAGGAAAGGCTGCCAAGGCCGATGGACTCGGCACCTGCACCTATGTCAAAGGTACTTTTTTTCCTCATAGATCCATCTCTTCCTATTCTGTACCAGTGCATTTTTCAACACAGCCATTTCCCTATACGGTGTGGTAATTTCTTTTCCTTATACCTATTTCTCCACAATCTCTATTAATACTTTTTTAAATTTGTCTATTTTCGCCAGATTGTGAGGTAGTAGTTTTTTTCTTGTACTCTTCTTGTAAACACATTAAGAAAATTCAAAAAATTGTAAACTGTTTTCCCTATGTTGCCCTTCTTTGCGATGGTATGGAAATTCACCATAGAAAGATCAAGTTGATAACTTTATACTGATCTCTATGCCCAATGCGTAGGGCATTCCCTTGTTTTTTGTCACATCATAAACCAAGGCTTTAATACTATTGAAATTTACACTAATGTTCGAGTTCTGGATGAGTTGTCTAACATATATCATTTTTTAATTAATTATTGGAACATACATAACATCCTGAAACACATATCTGACAATTTAATATAGACAATATTAAATCATCTCTATCTTCTATTACATGAATAGCCATAGCTGTCTTCTAAAGATACTGATTCAGATTTGATATTATCTGTGATAAAATTCAAATATCATTCCCTGCGACATTTGAAATATTGCGATGCACTTGAATCAAATTAGAAATTTAGAACATTTTGTTTCTATCGTTTTGATAAATGACAAAAATGTAGTCTTCTCTGGAAACCTTCGCCCCTCTATTAACAACCACATCCACCTAAGTTCTTTTCTTCTTATTAGCTAAATTGGACAATTGCTTTTTGCATTCCTCCTTGACATGGTTTAACTTATGATTGTAGAAACACTTGACTTTCAGTTTTGTTGAAACTTATGCCAAAAAAAAAGAAAATAGAATGTGCTTTTACTTTGCCTTTTCCTTTTGATCGTATGGCAGAAATGCCTTCTGCACTTTCAAAAGTAGATTACTCCAATTTTGTTAATTTTCTGTCCATCTGTGAGAGGAATTCACCCACTTATTGTTTATGACAAACAATTGATCACTTCAGTCTTTGTGAACTCAACAAAGAACCGCTTTTGGCCAACTTTGTGGAGAACAACAAATTTTTAGAGTGCCATGCATGACTTTTATCTGACAAGTGATACTTAACAAATTTTTAGAGTACCATGCATGACTTTTATCTGACAAGTGATACTTATTTTTCAGTCTTGTCGATAAGACAACAGCAAAAGGGACATTTGTCACTTCTGGTATGCAATCATCAAAGAGAGAGTTTTAGGAGTCATTGCACCTCTTTTTGATGCTTATCAAATCTATTAGTGTTTATGAAGGGTCTTCCGTTCTAATCCAAAACAATTTGGTTATAGCCCCCAATACTCACATATTCCGAATTTCTTGTGACTCCAGACATTATAATTTTGCTCAAAGTTTTTAGAGCTAGATTACAGTAAGTTTTGTACTATTGATAGCAAATAAAGACTTCAAAAGGTAGAGATAAGTCCTAAATTAGATCATTAATAGAAAAATCAAGGATTTAAATTATAGATACAAGACTTGGAATCTACTGGCTGATTTTTTACCTAGAATCGAACTTGACAAAGATTCAGTTAATTGAAAAACCATGAAATATAGAGGTTTTTTGATGATTTAAAATTTTAAAGCATTTACTAAACACCATCAACAAATCAACTGTATAGACATAATAAACTTGTCAATTAGAAGCTAATTTGATCGCATACACAATTATACACCAATCAAATGAGTACAAAAGTAGATTTGAGTTGAAGGAAGCAACATTCTGAAATATAAAATTTTCTCAAGTGTTTTAAGCGTACTTGTGGATTATGACATACATGGCATGAAAAACAATTTTT
Source organism: Chamaecyparis obtusa (assembly GCA_027943335.1). Taxonomy (NCBI): domain Eukaryota; kingdom Viridiplantae; phylum Streptophyta; class Pinopsida; order Cupressales; family Cupressaceae; genus Chamaecyparis; species Chamaecyparis obtusa. The sequence goes on along the minus strand of BSBK01000744.1, from coordinate 56,452 downwards.
TTTAAAAATATATGAATATCCTCAGGTGTACAAAACTCACGGTTTATGGTATCTGTGGCATTAAAAACAAAAATACAACATGGCACCATGAACTATGGTAGAGATGAACCTATATTACTCAGCTCAACATCACTAGCGCCATGTGGGGCTTGTGCTTGTATCTCAAATAAGTTTGCAATGCTGCTATAGCCATGGTAGCACTTCACAAGATTGGGATTGACTTGGCAAACCATAAATATAAGTTTTTACTTGGAATCAAGATTTAATTGGGAAAAATTTGAGAGAACAAAAAAGTGTTGCTTTTCCATTCGACACAGCCCAAAATGTTTTTAGTTTTGTGCTTTTTAAAACTAGAGTGGGAGTTTGGGGGCAGCACGTCTAACCAGGGTTTGAGGGCAGCAGCTCCCAGCAAATCAGGGGGCAATGTCCCTCACAAGGGTCTCAGGGCTTGGCATGTAACATGAATATTATCCTATATGTGATTGTTAATGTATATGCGTTACATGTTAATCTACATTATACTGACACAGCAGAATGCTTTTCTTTTTTTTTAAATGCAATATCAGTATGTCTACTGAACAATCCATCAGATAATGTATCAGTGAACAGCCAAATCTGTTTGGCCTCACCTTTTGCAGCCCAAACGTGAACACGTCTTTACCAACAACGGTGTGCTTGTTTTTTGCTCACCTGGTGATGCATTTGAAGGACCTCTAGTTAAATTCGTTTTAAAAATCTTATAGAAAGTAGAATAAACAGTTTAGAAAGAAAGACCAATATCATAGTAAATTGTTTTTTTCTTTAAATTAGTGGATTCACATTGCTGGCCATAGATTTCAGAAATAATCACTGGCAAGCTATCCCTAGAAGTGATACTGATGTAATATTATCAGTGGCAATGAAATGCCATTGGGCTTTAAATTACACCTTGCATCTCAAGCTTAAGTTTAAATGGGTTGATGTATGAGTACCAAAGGATCTCCTTTTGTAGTATTTTATTACTGTCGCTTTGTTGCTTCATGTAACCTACACGCTTATCCTTCTCTTAGCAGGCACCTTTTTTGGAAAGAGTCAAGCAAGCTGAGGGATACCAGTGTGAGGGGTTTCCCTTTATTTTGGATTTTTTTTAAACTTTCCTTTTCTTCTGTTTGCCACCTTTGCACTTCAATTTTTGTTACAAGCCTCAGTTTATGGAAAGTTGTCATTTGATCCTTGAATAAGTCCTCAAAAATGCCTTGTTAGAAAGGTTACACTTCATTGATATTGTCCTCCACTTGATTATTTTCATTTTGGTCAAAATATGATTAGCAGCTTTTGTGTGTCATTTCACACTCTTTAGTTTGCTTTTGAGTTTTGGTTTGAGAGGAGGTTTGTTTCGTAAACATTGTTTGCATTTTGTTCTTGATTGGTAGAGAGTAGAACCATAGTTCAAAACTTGGACTCGTGGACTCATAAAATATTTCATAGGCCAAAATTTTGATTCAATTTAAGACTCAGCAAATTTTCAGTATATTAAAAGAATATATAAATTAATAAAATAAATTGAAGTAACACGAAATTACAGTTCAAAATGAACATAAACAACAATATTCATTTTATTAATATCGTAGAATATAAACTATAAAAGCTTAGTTTTAGCTGCTAGGTGTTTCTGGTCACTTGCAGGTTTTTCAGACTATGAGTTGAACCCTTCTTAGGGTTAATTCTCTTTATGATTGTTTTCAATGATATTTTAGGGTAAAGAAAACGAAGAAAAAAGCAGCTGTAAAACCAGAAACACCTTGCTGCTTGTATTAGTCCTTTTCCATTTTAACGCTTCTTAAAGTGGTGAGCAGCAGTTTTTGTCCTTCTTATGTGTTAAAAAATAAAAGCTTTTTCATTTCTTTTTAGGGTAGGAAGATGGGGTTAGTTATTGAGGCAAAAATGATTTATCAAATCACACAACAGTCTGTTTTTGGTCTGTGTGACTTCCACAAAGAGGGGAAGTCATGCTTCACCATGAGAAATGTATCTTTATGTGATTCTGATTCTTTCATTATGCGAGAGGTGGGCATGTATCTGTAATTTTATAGTATGAAAGTGGTGTTTTCTCAATCTCCACTTTCTAAGTGGACAGGGAAATATGAGATCCACCCCAAAAATGTAGTTGTATCGCACAGGTCATTTGGTGAAAACTGATGACCATACATTTTGCCACATGAGTTAATGAAGCCAAAAACATGAATTTTGTACTTTTCTATCCATAAATGTTTCATACAATTGTTGTTATGGAGTGCAGGCAGTAAAATTGAGGCATGCTAGCATGATAGGTTAATTCTGGTTTTAAGATCATTTAATTCCTTATATGCAAACACAGTGGTTGGAGACCTGTTGAAAAATGCAAAGTGGTTGGCAGTTTATTGTTAAGAACTTGTCTGATGCATCTTTTAATTTCCATATTTATCATGCATATTGGAAAATCTAAAGATCAAGAGATCTTGCATAGAGTATTTGACATGAAAATATTTTACATTAAAAGAACACTTAACAGAGATAGTTAAACAAGATTTTTTGTCTAAACAAGAGTTTGAATACTGTAATTGATAAACTACTGTAAGAAAAGGGAAAATGATTTTTTGCAAGTATTCGTAGAAAAAGGATAGAAATAATATTAAGATTTTAGGGGAAGGCCTAGATCCTCATTAAATAGTAGGGGAAGTTTAGTTGTAATCTTATGTTTCATTGTGTTTCTATTTTTTATGGGAATTATGCTTGGGAGGTCTTGGCAGCAATCTGTGGTATTTTAAGACCTTGGATGCATGAAGGTGTCTTTTTGAACCACAGTTGCACGCTCATCTAGTCTGGCATGTTGAAAGTTTGAAACACATCTCTGGTATGTACACAGACAGAGATATTCACTTGACAAAAAAACTTGATAAACTAATAAGAACAATACCATGCTTACACAGGAATCAACGACTGAAATCAGAAGGGAGTACACTTAACTGCTGAGTTTATCCTATAAATAATTTTAGGTAGTCATGCTATTTCAGAAAGAGAGACAGGCATTTACATTGGCATTTTATCCTTTCAGCTAGACATGTTCTATGTGAGAAACAAGGGAAGATGAATGAGGCATACAAGAAACTACAGGATGGGTGGCTGAGCAATGGAGACAAGGTGCCTCCTGCTGAATTTGCAAAGGTAATCTTCTAAACATGGTCTTTGCGTTTGAAGATGGGATCATTGATCACGTCATATTGGTATCAGGAGCATTGTTTAATGTGTCTACACAACAATATGTGGCATGACATACAAATTGAATTTTTCTCAGTTGAAATTGCATCACAGTTTTTAAATTGGCAGTGTCATTGCTTTTCCCTGTTGACGGATGCATCGTTTGCTAACCTTCTCTGTTCGAGTTGCTACATTCTTTAAGAAGTGATGCATCAAATTCAACAAGTATAAATTTTTGTAACTTATCTAGTAACTTTTGAGTTATTTAAATATGTATGCACTACATTTTGTTTGCTGTATCTTCTTACAGGTTGCAGCTGAGTATTCAGAATGTCCATCAGGTAAAAAAGGTGGGGATCTTGGATGGTTTCCCCGAGGGAAGATGGCAGGCCCCTTCCAAGAGGTTGCTTTCAACACGCCTATTGGAGCTACCAGTGCACCATTTAAGTCAACGTATGTTAACTGTTTTCTATTGTCAGTTTTAATCAATTCAAATAACATGGTATGTTGACATTTTGTTGGAATTCTATTTATCTGCATTGACTGGGAATAACTTAGATAATTTATTTACAATATGTTATTATTGCTGTTTTGTGTTCTGCAGACATGGCTATCATGTAATTCTGGTAGAAGGCCGAAAAAACTGACTGAATGGGATGGATAGATCGAGGGCATAATTCTCTTGGTTGGAGAGGTTGTTACTTATTAAGGAATGTATATTGTCAATGAAGACTTTGTTTTAATACCTGATAGTCAATTTCTGGCGTTGATTGATATATGGGAAAGTTTCAACTTTTACTAAAAAATTTTGAACCTGCATGCAAATAACTGGCTTGCAAAGTGCCTCCATCAACTGTGGTGTTTAATGCGTTTATATAGTTGTTACCTGTAAGGAAATGCAGGATAATACCTGTTGTAATATATTTAGTTGGTTTTAGTTTTTACTATTTAAAGAAACACAATACCATCTACAGAATGTACAAGTAATTGAATTAGAAAATATTGGGTTAAAATTAATTTTCAGTAACCAGAAAAAAACATATTATGATTATTAGTAGATTCCTAAATGAGTTGATAGCTCAGAGCCAAGCACGTTAGTTGGTAGGCTTACCAAGTGCACGTTTTTTGTGTGTATAGTATGATATTTGGAATTCGCAATCATTTTAATATGCTAGACATAATATGGCCATATTATTGACATGTTTGCAGATTGATGTTTTACAAATGAGAGGGTGCTCATGGAAGGAAAACTTCTCCTTTGATTGATTTTGGCGTGCAAAGTGCGGACTTGTTAACTTGAGCTCTTATCACATTCTCTTCCTTGTCAATATCTTTTTAGTTATTTCATCGGCTAGACCTCAACCTTTAGCAAGAAAGCATATGACGTCAATATAGCTGAAGTGTTCACAATCAAATCTAAATTAGAGAGTAGAAGTAATCATAGTTCCATATAGTTAGAAACTTAGAGGTGTTGGTTTTAAACTGTAATTTATCAAGTTCATCGTGAAACCAATATTTCTGTTTCCTAAAAAACTTTATGGTGTTAGTCACATTGAGTTTGCTATAGAAATATACAGATGTACACATTTATGGCAGTAATTGATCCATTTCAAATTGTAAATCAGGCCTATCATCACTATTAGCTATGATTAAGCCTTTGAAATGACCGAGTGTTAACCTAATTGTTTGTATTTTAAACTATATGAATTGCAACAATCAGAAAATTTGTCACCTATTATGATCTTGAAAATCAACACTTCCACTTTCCAGCCTATGCTTCATTTGAACACTGCATCGAAGTTCTATGTTGATGTAAATGAATCCTAATTCTGCGTTAGGAGGCTTTAGGCTTTTGAAGCCATTAAAGTCCATTTTGATGGGACCTGGTGGTACCCTATGCCATTATTTTTAGGCATCTCTGGCCTATTTGGGCTGACACCATTATCGGAGATAAACAGTATAGTAATTTTAGAAGATAATCCAACACTCGATGCACTTTTCAATATGTTGTGGTAGCAAGGACTCATTTTCTCAGGAGGGGGGAATACTAATATGATAATATCATCAGCATCCTGACCCATAACTATCCAAGAAATTTGTCTAGAACAATAATATAAGGTTTTCTAGAAATTTCAAAATGTGGAAATACTCTTCATTTTGCCCTAATCAGAATTGTTGGTTATGTGCATGTTGCAATTGCATAACAGCTCCTTTTGAAAAAAATGGCGACTTCGTAACAATCAGTTCGACAAAATTGATGAATTTGTAAAGACCGTGGCAAACACATAATTTAGAGGATTTTCTTGGCATGTTTTAGTTGCCGCTGTGCTGGTGATCAACACCGCTTCTATCCTTGCCGCTTTTGTGCTTAGAGCTGCCTTTACCTCCCTACTTGGCATCATCTTCTTCTTCCCTGGCCATGAGACGAGGGCTAAGTAGGAAACATAAAGAATAAACATGACAAATGGCCTTGAATCCCCAACTCCACACCAGCGCCTCATATTTTTTCTTCTTATTCGTATTCACAGTTCTGCTATATGATTCCTTAAAATGTAATGTTATATCAAATCACGTTGTGCCGCACTTCTTATCTAATTTTTTTCATCTATTGATCTGCCAAAAAGAGCCTCTGTTTCCGATTGTTTGGTTTTCTTAAGGGTATTTTGGGGGCTTTTTCTTTTTGTTATTTTATTTTCATGCACGATATAAGATGGAGTTATTAGTCACCACCTACTATGTTGGCATAATTGAAAGGTTTTTTCTGGAATATGTAGCTACTGTAAGGGGTTTGTTGAAGGATTATCTCAACTTTGCTACACATTTAACAAATTTGATGAAGAAAGGGGCTTTCAAATGGGTTATAGTTACCGAAGAAACTCGGAAAAACGCAAGTGGGTAATGAGCTCCTACATGGTACTTGTCATACTTGTTTTTCTCTTTTGTCTATGATATGATAGAATGTGATGCCTCAAGATATGGACTAGGAGTTGTCCTCGCTCCAAAAAGTACTCAATAGCACTTAAGAAGAGGAAATTTATGTGACATAAAATTTTAGTAAAGATGTCGCTCCTTTCTTTTTTGATTGGTAAAATAATTTTTTTTATTAATAGTAAATATATAAGCTGTCATACAAAAAGGAGGGGCATAGCCTTGATATTGTCTTCCATTTTGAACACCACCCTACAACCAAACTACCACTACGACTAATATCTACACATACTATAATAATAGGCATCAACACTTGTGAATCTAATTCTACCACATCAAAATGCTCAAAGAGCTTGATACTATAATACCTAAAGCCCATACAAAATAACAATCCAATAATCTTTCGGGCCAAACACCACTTTCTTCTACTTGGTAGGCTTCTCACTCTTGCTCTTTGTCTTTAGCTTCTTCCACTCAATCTCTAATGTGCACAAGTGGTCTTTTCGAAATTCCCACCCAGTGCTGCCTCCTCACACCTTTCCTCGTTTGAAATGGCACTCCACACTAGAAACGATTGGAGTTGTTGATTGCCAACCTTGCGCCCAAAACCCTCGCTTGCTTTGAAGGCCACTCTTGGCTTTGCATGGCCACCATCAATACTAGACCACCCCACCATTATGGGCGAACACACAACTTCATGACCCAAACAACTTCCTCCTTAGTGCCAAGTTCAAGCGCCTAGGTTAGCAACATAGATGCAATGTCTATATTTGCTCTATACCTGTGGTCAAATTTCAGAAATTCCTCCTTGAGCAACCAATCAATGATTTGCCAAAATTCAGGGTCCAATGTAAACAGACTCACCATTTGCTTCCTAGAAATCTCCTCCAAGAAACACTATTGTTGCCTTCCCATTTAAAGAGTAAAATTGGCCTATATTTCCCTATGCTTCTCACCACAATTCTGGAAACTCTGGGAGGGAAACTAAAGGTTTTCATTTGGCTTTGTCTTGAGGGAACTACTATTCACTAACCTTGTGGACTACCATTCACTAACAATAAAAATCTAGGAGTGCAAATACAACTCCTAATCCAAGCATTCCAATTTTCATGAAAGCCAAGAGCATGAAGAACTTTGAAAAGAAATTCCTTATCTACCTAAGCATACACCTTCCTGATATCCAATTTCACTAGCATCTTGTTAGTGTTAGCCTTTTTGATTGAATGTACAACCTCGTGTGCAATAATAATACCTTCATACATGGACTGACCAAGAACAAACCCACTTTTTTCTTTAGATATGATGAAGTTGAGAAGCATTTTGATTCTATTAACAACTTTAGAAATCACGTTGTAGATTACATAATATAAAGATATAGGCCTGAACTCGTTAAAGACAAAAACCACACCCAAAGATCACATTTTAAAGTTTCCCAATTTTTCTAATAGAAAACCATCTAAGTTGGGAGCTCAATCCCCCCCCCCCCCAACAAGTCAAAGATAACCTTTTTGACCTCCTTTAAATAAGTAATTTGAGGAGCTAATAATTGTTTTGCTCTTGTGAAATAATCTGAGGAATGATACCTAAGAGGTCAAGTTTTGACACAACCACAACACCATTAGATGAGCTTGAATCCCCAACTCCACACCAACGCCTCATATTTTTTCTTCTTATTCGTATTCACAGTTCTGCTACATGATTCATTAAAATGGTAATGTTATATCAAATCACATTTTGATTACGTAAAAACAGGTTTTGGAAGGACCCGAAACCTTATACAAGAGCATATACAGATTTTGCAATTAAAGACTAAAACAACTGTGGTGCCCCACCAAACAAACCAAAGGAACAAACCAGAGTTCCTACCAAGTGGACAGAAGCCCACACCAAAAACAAACAAGGGCTATCAAGATTTACATTTTTGCCCATCCTTATGTGAACGTAAGTTCATATCAAAAGGAGTGGAAGGTTTAAATTTTTTTCCCTTCACTGTTGTCCATCCATCCTCCACCTTTCCGGCATCCTTCCGCCAAGCCAAAGAAGAGCTAGACAAGCCCACTAAAGGGTAGGTCACATAAGAGCTCGCAACTCCAGCACCCAAGGCAGCAGCTGGACCAAAGACAACATCAACAGAACCAGAGACAACAAAGGGAGCAATAAAACCAGCAATGTCTGTGGACAAGGCTGCTGAATCAGAGACAACACCAGCAGATTGGACAGGGGCAGCATCAGCAGTCTAGACAGGGGAAGTAGGAGCAGCACCAGAAGGGACAACAACAACCTCATGAGACAGAGCCACATCAGAGCCATCACCAGCACAGCAAAGACAACATCAGAAGCAGCCGAAGCATTAGTTGAAGCTCCAACCAAAGCATGATCATTCTAAGTTGGGCTCGAACTCAAGCCCCCATCCTTAGAGGTTTTTCGAACCGTATAGTGGTGGTCAGAGGCCCCCGCCCACCAAGAGGGCATTTTCTTTGATTTGATCTTGTTAAATAAGCACCACGTAGCCAAATGTCCAGTCTTGTGACACTTCCTACATCTGAACAGAATATTCTCATAATCCAAATTTTGAATCCAAGAGCCCACAAGAGAATCCAAAGCAATCTGCTCAGGGAGACCCTTAGAAACATCAATCTCCACTAGAATACAAGCATAAGTAGTCTTAAAAATTTTAGAGGAGTCTGAATCCACCATTTGGAAGTCCCCTAAAGCCTCACCCACAGTTTCCAAAACCGAATCCAGCCAGATGTGGAGGGGAAGATTCGGCAACCTAACCCATAAGGGTATTTTATTGAATGTCTCTAAGAGAGGATCAAACCCTTGATACCGGGGTTTGGCCATCAGGGGAAAACGCTCATCCCAAGTGAAGCAACTATCACACAAAATTGTTTTCCTATCTTCCGCATTTTCAAACTTAACAATATAAAAACCCCTAGCCACAGGGTATATCTGAACCGCATCAGATAGAATGGGCTCCCAATGCTTGGAGATCCAAGCATGAAAATCAGAGAGCGAGGGCCAGAAGCCCCTAAAATGAAAAATAGTAGCATGGGAAGAGAAATCATCAGCATTTTTTACAATCTCATCCACAGTTTCAGAATCAAGCTTTACCCTAATGGGTTTACATACCGAAACCTGTTGCACAAGAGGAGATCGGGAACCCCCCTACTAGTAGGAGCAAGGCCATGGATTCCCGCTTCATAGGCTGCAACATCAGCGTAGGACATTGCAACACCAGCAGAAGCAGGAGCAGCACCGCCCAAACCGGCAGATTTTGCAGCACCTAAAGACTCCAGAGAAGAAGACCCAGGCACAGAACAAGCAAACCCAGACAACGAGCCTGCAGACGGTGGAACACTGGCATCTGATCTAGCCTCAGCGCCCAGACATTCAAAACTTTGGGCGAGAGTCCTCACGGAAACAGCAGCGGCAGCGGCAGTGACAGGCAACATTATAGGTGTTGTTCGAGCAACATTTACCTTCAAAGAGTTATATCAAATCACATTGTGCTGCACTTCTTATCTAATTTTTTTCATCTATTGATCTGCAAAAAAGAGCCTCTGTTTTTTATTCTTTGGTTTTCTTAAGGGTTTTTTGGGGGTTTTTCTTTTTATTATTTTATTTTCGTGCAGAATATAAGATGGAGTTATTAGTAACCACCTACTATGTTGGCATAATTGAAAGGCTTTTTTGGAATATGTAGCTACTGTAAGGTGTAAGGGTTTTGTTGAAGGATTATCTCAACTTTGCTACACATTTAACAAATTTGATGAAGAAAGGGGCTTTCAAATGGGTTATAGTTGCCGAAGAAACTTGGAAAAACTAAAGTAGGTAATGAGCTCCTACATGGTACTTGTCATACTTGTTTTTCTCTTTTGTTTATGATAGAATGTGATGCCTCAAAATATAGACTAGGAGTTGTCCTCGCTTCGAAAAGTACTCAATAGCATTTAAGAGAAGGAAATTTAAGCAACATAAAATTTTAGTAAAGGTGTCGCTCCTTTCTTTTTTGATTGGTAAAATAATTTTTTTTATTAATAGTAAATATATAAGCTGTCATACAAAAAGGAGGGGCATAGCCTTGATAATGTCTTCCATTTTGAACATCACCCTACAACCAAACTATCATTACTACTAATATCTACACATACTATAATAGTAGGCATCAACACTTGTGAATCTAATTCTACGACATCAAAATGCTCAAAGAGCTTGATACTATAATACCCAAAGCACATACAAAACAATAATCCAATAATCTTTTGGGCCAAACACCACTTTCTTCTACTTGGCTGGTTTCTCACTCTTTCTCTTTGTCTTCAACTTCTTCCACTCAATCTCTAATACGCACAAGTGGTCTCTTAGAAATTACCACCTAGTGGTGCCTCACACCTTACCTCCTTGTTTGAAATGGCACTCCACACTAGAAACAATTGGAGTTGTTGATCGCCAACCTTACACCAAAAACCCTCACTTGCTCTGAAGGCCACTCTTGGCTTCGCATGGCCACCATCAATACTAGACCACCCCACCGTTATGGGGGAACACACAACTTCATGACCCATACAACTTCCTCCTCAGTGCCAAAGTTCAAGCACCTAGGTTAGCAACATAGATGCAATGTCTATATTTGCTTTGTACTTGTGGTCAGATTTCAGAAATTCCTCCTTGAGCAACCAATCAATGATTTGCCAAAATTCAGGGTTCAATGTAAACACGATCAACATTTGCTTCCTGGAAATTTCCCCCAGGAAACACTATTGTTGCCTTCCCAACTAAAGAGTAAAATTGTCCTATATTTTCCTATTCTTCTCACCACAATTCTGGAAAGTTCCCTCAAGACAAAGCCAAATGAAAATGAGCAGGAAATCATCCACAATGCAACTCTTCACGGGCCTACCCATCAAATCAATTAAACCCGTTAGTGAAATAATGTCAAGATGCCTCATCACCCACAACGTCGTCCTTGGTGAATGAGATCATTATTACCATCGCCTCAAACTCTAAAAGCTCGACATGCCATGAGTTGGTACCTTTGTCGAATGAGTGCTCCACACACGAGTCTCACTATCCCTTCAAAAATGATACCAATGGGCTTTGGGTATCACTTTAAACTTAAATTTGGATTTGAAATGGTAGAAACAAAGGCTTAATAAAAAACATCAATTCCCCTCAAATCTTCGAAGACTCCTCCCACTTTTTGAAATGACAAAGCCCATTTAGACAATGTATTCGTTATATGATTTCCTTCCCAAAGAATATGCAAAAATTTAAATTCTTTGAAATGGTAAGCTTATGTTGAATGATATTCACAACCTTTTCAATCTTCCATGCATGTACCTTACCTTTTGAAATGACGTTGATAATGTTTTGCGAGTCACCCTACAAACACAATTGCTCAACATCAATTTGTTGTGCAAGTTCTATTGCCACTAGTGCTACCTTAGCCTTTGCATCGTTGTTTGTCCCATCATCAAGTATGCTAGTAGCCACGGCCACAATATTGCCATCCATGTCTCGTGCCACACATCTAGATCTTGATGACCCACGATTCCCTTTCAACGCTCTATCAAAGTTAATTTTAATTTGGCCCTTGTTCGGTTTCTCCCATTTCTTCTAATCTCTCACATCATGATTAGGATTATCTCTTGAAAGCCCATAAACATGCAAGATTTTGAAAGAAGACCAATGCCTTTACAAAGAAGAATCATGCATTTTATAGGGGCATTTGGTCACATTCTGATTGGAGATTGTTTTGTTCACTAATTCATACAAAGAGTTTTCAATGTGTATACAAATTATTTCCATTGTTTCAATTTTGCCTTGAAATATTTGTCAATTTCGCTCTTTCCAAACTTCTCATCAACCTTCTTTTCATTATCAACCTTCCGAAGAATTTTTCCATAATAATGAAAAGGGAAGGAGATAAAGGATTGCCTTGTCACATGCCCCAAGAAGTCTCAAAACCTTGTGGACTACCATTCACTAACGGTAAAAATCTAGGAGTGCAAATACAACTCCTAATCTAAGCATTCCAATCTTCATGAAAGCCAAGAGCATGAAGAACTTTGAAAAGAAATTCCTTATCTACCTGATCATACACCTTCCTGATATCCAATTTCACTAGCATCCTGTTAGTGTTAGCCTGTCTGATTGAATGTACAACCTCGTGTGCAATAATAATACCTTCATAGATGGACTGACCAGGAACAAACCCACTTTTTTCTTTAGATATGACAAAGTTGAGAAGTTTTTTGATTCTATTAACAACAACTTTAGAAATCACTTTGTAGATTACATCACATAAAGATATAGGCCTAAACTCATTAAAGACAGAAATCAAATCTTTCTTTGGAATCAACACAATGGAAGTATAATTCAAATTCCTACACAAAGAAGATTGAACTCTTGATTCTTCCACCACACCCAAAGATTGTATTTTAAACTTTCCCAAAATTTCTAATAGAAAATCACTAGAGAACCATCTATGTAGAAAACCATCTATGTTGGGAGCTCAATCCCCCCCACAAGTCAAAGACAACCTTTTTTACCTCCTTTAAATAACTGATTTGAGGAGCTAATTGTTTTGCTCTTGTGAAATAATCTGAGGAATGATACCTAAGAGGTCAAGGTCTGACACAACCACAACACCATTAGATGAGCTCAAAAGGTTGGAGAAGAATCTAACAACTTCATTGTTAATATCATCTTGGTTAGTCAGCATATCTTTGAAATTTTGTACTTAGATCTTCTAGATTTCACCAGAGTGGCAAAACTTCATATTCGTGTCCCTAGCTTTCAACCAACATTCCCTAGATTTGTGCTTCCAAAATAATTTTTCTTTGGCCAAAAGCCTAGAGTAGTCATGAACAAGGCTTTTTCCTCTTGGAATTCCACATCTGTCATGCCATTGGTGATGCCACGAGAGTTGAGATTGTCAATCTTCTTCTGAATACAAGCTTTATCCACAAAAATGTTCTCAAAATACTTCTTCCAATCCTTTAATTTTCCTTTAAGATATTGAAACTTTTTAAAAGATATAAAGGCCTTCTTACCCTAAAAGATTGGGCCATTCTTTTCCACCAAGCATTAACCAAAATGGGAAGGTTGTTTTCCCGGAGCCACATTATCCAAACTTGAAGGGGGGCTTGATCCTAAAAATGTAACAAGATCGGGACATTGTCTGACCTTAAAAAAGGAAGAATATAAGATTCAAACACAAAGGAATAAGTATCCCAGTTGCCCGCAATGAAGAATCTGCCCAACTTCTCTGCAATGTTAGAGAATTCCTTCTGCTTGTTGGTCCATGTGAATTTGTCATCCTTCGAGGTGATCTCAACCAAACTGTTACTACTAATGGAAGATTGGAAGTGCCACTTAATAGCCCCAATTCTACTAGTTCCTAGTTTTTTGTTAGAGGAAAACAAAGTTGCATTAAAGTCTACCCCAAGACAATGAGAGAAGATTTGAGTTCTCGAAAGCTTCTACTAAAAAACTCCAACACTTGCTTTTTGTCTATACCTGTAGGACCATAAACATTGATAAAGAAAACTTCCCTATTTTTCCCTCAACAAAACAACTCTGATAATTTGTGAATTAGCACCCTTTCTGACTTCAAAGACATAACTAATATATGGGTTCCACAAGAATTTGAGGCCTCTAGAGGCTCCAACTGCTTCAACACAAAATCCATTCCATTGTTTGTATTTTTTTATGATATTAGAAAATTTAGCCTAGTGTAACTTACTTTCTTAAAGCATTTAAAAGTATGGTTGTTCATGATCAAAACAACATTTCATCAAACGTTTTTTGTTAGAGGCATTGCAGCCTATGACATTCCACGATATGGACTTCATGGCTCCTCGAGAAGGGAAAAGCCCTTCCCAGATCTGAGTTTTCTTTGTCCTTTGGCATTACTTGCCACTTCTAGGTGAACTCTCATTGATTTGTGTCCCCTCCTTTTCTCCACTACCACAACTACCTTCTTTGAAAGAGCTTAACAAATTAATCTTTTCTCCAAAGTGTCTTCTTTATGCTCTAGTCCACAATTGAATTCCCTCTTTGAGGCATCCTCCTCCACATTGCCTAATTTCGACTGATAAGGAGTGACAAGACAAGAACCATCTACCCCTGTCAAGTCACCCCCATCACCATTTTGATATGGAAAAATATGCCAACAATCCAAAGAAACAAGAAATCTCTATTTTGCATCACTAGAAACCAGAGATGGAGACTATTGGACAACTGTAACATGAGGACCTAGCCCCATCTGCATGTCATATTGGCCCACCTGATTTTTAGTAGACTTTAAACCCCCCGCCTAACCATTCAAATAAAAACTGCTTTAGAAGTCTCCCCGAGACTAAGGTTTTGGCCTTCAACCGCCTCTTGCAATATTTTGTCAAAGATGGCACTGATTTCACTCTCCTTAATTCTCAAACTGGGAGCCTAAATCTCTTGTCTACATCAACATCCTCAAAGTCTATAGATTTTTTTTTGGATTCTCTCTTGATCCTTTGCCACTAAGCTTCCAATGTCAATAGACACAACTGTCTCCACCCCACCCCTTTCCACACAAGGTACAAATAAAACCTTATGAACACTATTAATATTGTGTGGGAGAATCTCATCTTGACAAAAAGGCATTTGAGAAGTTGAAGCCCCAGCCTTTACGATTGGGGCAATCTCAACCCCAGACCGATGTAACTCAACCAATGTCCGCACACAAACATTCTCAAGATGGGAATAGTCATCTTCCCCACATGTGTCGCGTGCATGAACCTTTAGTTTTTTCTCTTCTATGGACATTTGGATCACTTTGTTTAAATATGCTTCATCAACTCCCACTTTCCCCCTATGGTTCTTAGTGCATTTCAGTTATGTATGGAAAAAATAAATTGCATGGTTTGCACCTACCCACTATTTCTTCCACCTCAATGTATTGTTTCCAAACCCCATCATTTGTGTAGATTTCAATCTCCTTCGAAGACATGGAACCATTCTCTTGTTAATGAAAATTCTAAAATACATACTGAAGTCCTTCCTCTCTATAGCCTAGCCAACTCAAACGAAGCTTCCCAACTTATCGCTTATCACTCAATGTGTATCTATATCCCAATACTCAAAGACACGATTATAGAACCAGATGCACATAAGAAACTTCTTCAATCTCAGCTACTAAAGGGTTAAAACTTGGCTCCCAATCTTTCTAATAAAACCCTATTTCTACCATCATATATGGGTCGTTATTAAAAATCTAACTTTTGGCCTCAACAATATCACAAATGACCAAGTAGAAGGCATTTGGTAGTATTTTTAGCTTTGCTTAGCAAGGCCACGATTTTGAACACCATTGTCTAACCCTAGCCGACATAGGCCATTCCCTAACCCATTTCATAAAGAAGCCCTTTTCCTTCAACCACCCTACAACATCATTCCAATACCAATGATCTATAAGAAGATAGATGCATCTACTATTATCCACTTGGTTAGACACATGGGATGTGTGCACCTTGGACATTTGCTCCCGTGGAACCCATACTTTTCTCTCTATGTTTTTCCAACTACCATGTTTGTTTTCAAGCATTTTGGAATAACCCACACCTGAAGGGGGTCTTCAGTGAAAATTTTCCTTCATGACCTTTGCCCCAAACGCCTAAAAACCACTAACGTTCCTTGGAGGTTTCAATCTAGTAACGGTCTTCTTTTGTTGTCCAAAGGATCTATCACCATCTATGCATGTCCTTCCATGCTAGTGCTGCCCTCCAAGTCCTCACCGCTATCCTCACTCCCACTCCATTCTAGTTCTAACAAATTTGTTGTTTTTCATCAAAGGTGTCACTACCTTACTCATGATGTAAAGATTACAAAAGCTGATTTTTGTATATAAAGTGTAAAAATATATCTTTTGAGTTCTTCAATTTAATAAAAAAAAGTTTGATTCACCCATCAGATCAAAAGTTATGGAACTTCAATATTTGTATAAGAAATGAAAAAAAATGTTGGACATATAAAAGAGCTTTAAAGGGGATTTACACTTATTAGCCATCCTAGGGCACATGTCATGAAATATCATAAGTCATATATGAGTAAGGGATAATTTGGGTTCCTTTTTTGGATGGTTTTAGCTCAAAGTTTTATGATTATCATTTGTTGGTTTTAGGTTTTGCAACTCATATGTATTAGGTTCTTGAGATGGAGTTTGTGTAGATTTTTTAAGATACTTTAAGTTGTTATATTCCTCCTTATCTTGGGTTGGTGATCTTCCAATGAAGGCATGTTCTATAAGTATTTTGTAACCATGGTTTAATTAATGATACATTGATCTACTTTGGAGTGGAGTTTTTCTCTCTAAATAGTTTTCCCTATGTTCACCTATGTTTTTGATATAAAATAGAAACAAAACAAGGCTATTGTCCCTTACATAACCACAAACCATAGGCATCAATAGAGATCAGGAACACACTAACAATAAAGGTTCTGGCTAATACAAGGATAGGTCATAAATGACACACTAGAAGAAAAGATAGTAGCCCACCTCAAGAGTGGGTAGACGACTCATCCATAGCGTGGGTAGGAGAAGGAGATGGTAAAGAATGATCTTTCCTATGTCATCAGACAACTGTCCAAGTGATACTATCACTAGTATCCCCACCACAAGTGGGAGCAAGAGGTGAAACCCTATTAAAAATAGTCAACACAAGGGACAGGGTGCTAAGAAGGTTGCACATCATCAACCAAATATTGGAGTAGAGAAGAAGCATTAGAGATAGAAGGGTCCACACGATCAGAGGGGGTTGTACCAACAACAGGAGGAGTATGAGTAGGATCCACAAAGGTTATAGAGGCTAGATTTGCAACAAGAGCATCATCCATACTTGTAGTAGGAACATTCTAGAGGGAGTCGTCATCAGCCTGAAGCTCAGGCAATCAAATGTTCATCGTTAATGTCCTTTCACCAAGTGGAAATCCCTTTATGCTGCAAGAGAGAATAATTTGTTTCTAGGGGACCAATAGAGAAGCATCAACAACATCAAAATGGGAGGCCTTCATAATCCACCAATTGAGTCCATGGCCTATCCTCCACCATGAGAACAACATCTCCAAGGAGAGGTGTGCAGATATCAATGTCAGCCAAGATGTGTGCAAAGGTAGAGAGATCCATAGTGGTTATGGTATCATACACCTTTAGAAAATGGCCAATAGAGTTAGTTGTCAATGGCCTCAAAACAAGAATTCTCTTAGAAATTAAGGGGAAGGTTGGGCAAACGAGCCCACATAGGACACACACTGAGAGGTTCAAATAGAAGGTTGAAGGAGATTACCTAGGGTTTCGTCGAAGGAGAATGATTTCCTGAAGCACACAACTTGCTCATCACCAAATCTCATTTCTTAGAAGTAAAAATAGCAAGAAAAATTCCCTTAGCACAAGGAAAAATCTCAACGTTGCCTAAGACCAAGGGTCTCCAAGAATCCATCACCCAATGATGCAGGTCTAGTAGAGAAGGTCAAAAACAAAAAAAATAGAAACCAACCCATACCATTGGAAGTACTTCACATTTTCAACCACGTCCAAGCCACAAACCACCATAAGGGAGGTCTTGACACAAGCCAAAGGTCAATATTTCACCTTGGGAGGAACAACAATAGCATATCTGGCAACTTTGGGAAAGCTTCTCCCTCCAGAAAGAGGCTTAACAATCTCAAGTCATGCCAAAGAGTGTCCAGGTGTAGAAGAATCTATCCCAACAAGCACCACCACATTACCAGTTCTAGAACCAAGCACACCCCCCCCAACCACCAAAACCTTCTTAGTGCTAGAGAGAGGAGAAGATCCTAACAAAAAAATGTGCAACGCACCACCCCCATCTAGCACCACAAGAGTGTGGTTCTTTACAATTGTGAGTAGGTTTAAAAATGTTGTGCGGGAATTCAAAGTGCTTGTTGCAAGAGCAAGAGCATGACCAAACAGAGTGAACATTGTAGTAGACATTCATCTATGTTATGGTATATTACTTAACTTATTTTTAAAGATGTTTTATTTTGAAATGGTAATTGATTATTTACAAAGGAGTGAAAAGACTCCTTAAATAGAGATTACGCACATTTCTAAAACATAAATAATCGAGAACCATAACAAATAAAAGAAACTTACTAAATGACCATTATAGCTAAATATAATAATATTACTTTAATACCCTCTCTTAATTGTCACTCTACTAACTACACCTAGTTGCCTCGTAAATTTTCAAACTTATTCGGGCTCAAAGATATGTTTTGAATGTCTACAATTTGATCCTCAGTTGGAACATATTGTTACAACACATATTCATCTTCAACAAGTTATCAAATGAAGTGACAATGGAGCCATGCATGCTTCTTTTTTATTTTGTCTTGGAAGACTAGATTCTTGGCAAGCTTTGGCACCCCTTGATTGTCATAAAACAAGGGTGAAAACCTTGCTTGAGACATTTTCATGTCAGATAGCATCATTCAAATCCGTACTGCTTCACATGTTTTAATGTTTCCTCAATACTCAACTTTTGTCAAGGAAAGAGCTACTACATGTGGCTTCTTAATAGTCAATGTGACTGCACCTATGCCAAGGCTGAAGACATACTCAAAAGTTCAATTTTTCTCACCAACATAACTTGCTTAATTTGAATCTATAAAACCAACCATCCAATGACCTTTTTCTTTTATGTATAGAATGAAAAAGTTAGATGTCTCTTTCAAATATCTTAGTACACGCTTCATTACAACCTAATGTTCCACTCTAGGAGATGTCATGAAAAGAGATATGTAGCTCATGCATAACTACTTTCCTGAATGCTAACTCATTCACCAATAGTAGTCTAATTTGGTTGATAGTTTCAGCCCTTTTCTTCGAAGGTGTAAATCAAACTTTGCAATCTTTCATTTTGAACTTGTCCAACAAACTCTTGGCATACTTCAACTAAGGGATGAAAATATTGTGACCTATCTACCAAACCTCTACATTTATATAAGAATGAAAATGGCCCAAATCATTCATATCAAATGCTTGACCCAAATTTTATTTGATCTACTCAAGAAAATGTGATCCACTACCAATAACGATGATATCATCCATATATGGCAAGAAGAATGATATAACTACCAATGCTCTTGACATACAAGCTGGGATGTGAAGGAATTCTCTAAAAGCCCTGTGAATCCAAATGCTTGTCAATCTTGATGTACCACACCTTGGGGGCCTACTTTAGGCCATAAAGAGCCTTCACCAATCTGCATACCTAGTTCCATTTTCTTGTAACCCTGAAACCTTGAGGCTACATCATGTAGACCTCTTCCTTCAAATCACCATTAAGGAATTCACTCTTGACATTCAATTAATGGACTTTCTAGCCAAAATGTGCTACAATGGCTAGAACTAGCTAGATGGTGCTCATCTTTTCTATAGGAGAAAAGGTCTTCTCATAGTTAATGCCTTCTCTCTACAAGAATCCCTTAGTCACCAACCAAGCTTTGTATTTATCAAAAACTCCATCAACTTTATATTTCACTTTGTAGACCCATTTGCAGACAAAGGGTTTCTTTCTCGGTGGGATATCTAATAGAATTCGGTGTTATTCTTCATAAGATTGTGATGTGCATCATGTGCTAGAGGTCCTATGGGAACATCGTCCTATGTGGTACGTAGAGGAGGTTCCTATAGATTATCCTCAAAAGATGGTTCTCCTAGGTTCAAAGCCCGAACAATGGTAGACTTGTTTTAGTTTCTAGCCTAGTCAATCTTTTCCTTCTTTCTTTGGATGGTCTTAACAAAAATCATCATCCATGTTTCTAATTGTTTGCATGTGGGGTTCCAAACACCCTACTTAATAGGGTGACATAGTTATGGATGTCATCTCTAAGGTAGGTAGTTCATCTTATCCAGCTAATGGTTCTTCCTAGGCCTCTTCAGGAACTGGTTATTGGTATAGTGATCACAATCTAGTTATTGTAAAGGGTGCCATCTAGGATCACTTCTCCTTCTTTCTTGAACACTCCTCTTCATTGGATCAAAATTCTCAACACACGCCATCACCAAGTCAGAGGATTGCACCAAATGGAGAAGATAGTTGCTTGAATCGGCCCAGAGTACACCAAGGATGTAGCCCAAAATTATCTTCTCTGAAGCTTGGTCGTGCAATTCCTAAATTCTTTCAAATCACCATGATCAAGATCAATATTTGTGATCTCATGGTGGTCATTTCCCAACTCGATAAATTTTCATATCCCTAGAACATGTACTTCATTAAGTTTACAGTTGTCATATCTTCTTCTACACAACATGCATAACTCGATACCATTCAATATTTTATTAAACTACCCAAGCTAGAATGGAAAACAAACATAAACCTTTAATACTTATCCTTCTGAGAACCTGAGCACGAGATCTTGGAAGAAAAACCTTTAATACTTATCCTTTCGAGCACCTGAGCATGAGATCTTGGAAGAAAAATAATACACTCGAGGTTTCAGGGATGTCCTACTCATACACCTTTTAGATGATTATGAGTATGGGTTTCCCTCACAAAAGAACATAACCCTTTATAGGAGATTGATAATTTTAAGGATTGGGGTGATGGCATCCCCGATCCATTTTATGTTTCAGGGATGTTGACATCCCTGATATGCCTTTTATCCAAACCCTAAAGGCCTTCAAAGGTGAAGCAAAAAATTTTACGGTTTCGAGGATCAGAGATCCCTAACCCTTTAAGGTTACAAGTTTCTCTAAACTCCCAACCACTTAAAGACAAAAGTCTTTTGGGGATAAGGGATCCCTCAACCATTAGGTAAAAAAATCTAAAACTTATGTTTTTTTTAACATATTTTTAACAGATTTCCAACTTATGGCTTGCATAGTTTGTGAGTTCGTAACCTGGATTTAGAGCTCCACTTTGTAGTGTTAAATGGCAGTTATGTGATTTTATCCTAAACAACCTAGATAAAGAAAACTTCACAAGTTCATTGTATGGTTTTTATGCTTATTGAAATGCAAAACCTTTAAATCTAAATAACTCAACAAAGAATAAAACAAACCTAAACTAAAACACAAACCCTAACCAAAAACAACAAAGACAACAAAACAAACTCTAAGCCAAACAAGCAAGATGAAAAACCAAACAGAACATGAAACCAAAATGATAGGCAGAACAAGCCACAAAACACATCAAAAGATGATAGAAAAGGAACATAAATAGAGAATCATGGGCAAGCTTGGAATTTGATGGTCGTATTGGTCGTGCTTGCAATTTTAAACTGTATATGAAAGACTGGAAATTTGTTGAACTATATAGATTGACAGACTATTTTTTTTTTTAAATATTAAATATGACACTTAAATTTATTATTAAACTGTCAAATTTTGTTAAAGGCAATATAGTATTTTATTTAATAACATAAATATATTATTTTATAATATGTACAATAAATATATGTTTCTATATATATATATATTATTTATAATACTTTAGAATTTTTTTTAAAATAAAATAAAGCATATGAAGTTTGAACTTAGAAACTTGTTTAATTAATTTGATTTTTTTTGTATATATTACTAATTTATAATTATTTTTATCATGAATAAAAGTTTCTAAATAATTTATTGTATATTATTATTAATTTGGAATCTTCCTCAAATAAAACATATGAATTTAGAGACTTGTTAGTACATTTTTATATTCTTTATTATATATTTACATTAATTTAGAATCCTTTTTAAATAAAGAATATGAATCTGGATAGTTAATTTGAGAATTTTGTAAATATTCCTAATTCCTAATTATTTTTTAATTTTATATTATTTTTATCACAAATAATTTTTTTTATATGATTTTTTTTATATTATTATTAGTTTAGAATCTTTTGTCAAATAAGACATAAATTTAGAAATTTACTAAAAAATTGACAATTGATATATTTCTTAAAACATAAAATGAAAGGCATTAAAATGACTAAACTATCATAAATAATTCATATGACCGATAGGGGTGATCGTCAAATTCCATGTCTGATCACAAGGAAAACCTACCTGCAACAACTAGGGGTTTGCAATCCACCTAAGTGTCAAAGACATAGACATGCAAACACACAAACACAAAATACACACTATGCGTTATGGCCCACAAAGCTCAAAATCCAATCAAAGAAATGCTCAGATTGCGAAAAGTAAGGTGTCCAAATGAGAGGGATATCCCTCTATTTATAAACACCAAGTTAGGTGACGCCAACAAAGTGTCACATGATTAGGGTTACAAGCATGTTTAGTGACCTTTCGGGGCATCAAGCCTTTAGGGCTCAAGGGTGGTCATGTCACCATGAGAAGAAACATTCAAAGTTTTAGGGATTTAATGGTGTCGAGTTACCATGACATCCACAAAACATTAGAATGTTGCAATGTCGAACAAAGATAAATGTCCAAAAAAGGGAGAGAGCCTTGCTAATCAGGGTTTTAGTGTTTTGGAGTTTAAATTGACACTCATGTTCTTGGACTTCCCAAACTTTGAAAGTCCAACAAGACACAAAAGAGGGAGAAATGCACAAGACAAAGACAAGAAAAATAAGGGAAAGAAGCGAGAAAAAAGGGGATTCCCACTTTCTCAACTAATCAAATTGCATGTGATTTGTGAGGCACAATAGGAACCAGAGGAAAAGACACCATTTTAGAGTCCATGGAGAACAACAAGAATATACAAGGGCAGAGACACCCCAAGAAAACATTGTCATCTCTCAAGCAACCATTTTCAAGATAATATTTGGCAACACTAATATTCATCTCGTCATCTGGTTCATCAACTTCATATGCAACATCGTCAGAGAAGTTATCCCTTTATTTATAAGTGTCAAGTCAGGTGATGCCAACAAAGTGTCACCTTATTAGGGTTGCAAGTGCATTTAGTGACCTTTTGTGGCATTAAGCCTTCAGGGGTCAATGGTGGTCATGTCACCAAGATACCCCTAGACCTTTGAAGCTATGATCCCTAATATAGATGACAAGCGACATTCAAAATTTTAGGGCTTTAAGGGTGTCAAGTTACAATGACATCCACAAAACAACATAATGTTGTAATGTTGAACAAAGACAAATGATAAAAGGAAGAGTGCCTTAATGATCAAGATTTCAAAGTTTTGGGGTTTAAACTAACACTCAAGTTCTTGGACCTCCCAAACTTTGAAAGCCCAACAAGACACAAAAGAGGGAGAAAAGCACAAGACAAAGACAAGAAAAATAAGGAAAAGAAGCGAGAAAAAAGGGGATCCCCACATGCTCAACTAATCAAATGGGACGTGATTTGTGAGGAAAAATACAAACCAAAGGAAAAGAATCCATTTTAGAGTCCATGGAGAACAATGAGAATATATAGGGGCAAAGACACCCCAAGAAAACCTTGCCATCTCTCAAGCTCCCATTTTTGAGATAATCTTTGGCAACACTAATATCTGCCTCATCATCTGGATCATCAACTCCATATGCAACATCGTTAGATAAGTTATCCCCCATCACCAAAACCCTAGCACTCCCACTCGAAACCATGTGAGAAACATGATTTTTGTAACTGTCAAAAGACATTTAACTCAATAACAAAGTTCATGTTGTAAGGACCTAGATTGTTACAATCTTTCTCTAAAAATTATTCCTAATCAATAGATTTAGGGCTATTTAGCCACTTTTGTAGGTTTCTAGAGTAAAATATTGAGTAATGTGTAGATGTTTATTGTTTGGATGTTATTTATATTATGCATAATTAAACAAACTTTTAAGACAATGCTTTAATCATTAAAAAGTGTAAGTGGTATAAGCTTGGATATCATAAACAATATAGTATATAAAAGGAGTGTCCATGACAATTCAAACCATGTATTTAATAAACTTCTGTAAAAATTATAAGTTCTCTTTAAAAATTAGGATTGAGTATAGATTAGAAGAAAACCATTAGAGAGTGACAATTTGATGAGGTTCAAATGTTTGTGTTTGCAATCCAACACATGCGTGTGAGCCACATTGACAAGGTTCAAAGGTTTGAATATTGGATTATATATAGGTTCACCAAGAACTTGATTATTGTACAAAAGAAGCTAGACAAGGAATAACAAGATAGTTATAGTTATTCTCTATAACTTTTTTTCTAATCTATTAGGTTTATATAAATGAGATATTTTGTCACAGTCATCCAGTTTGTCCTTGTTTATAAGTTTCTAGCGTAAATTTTCAAGTAATGTGTATGTATTTATTATTTGGATGTTTATTTCTATTGTACACAATTAAACTCAAATCTAAGACAACATTTCAATAATTAAATCAAGAAGTGTTAAATAAGTATATATTTGAATACCGTCGATAATATAATTTGCAATAGTAGTGGCCCTCAATTTAAACCATGTATCTAATAAACTTTTAAAAAAAAATCATAACAACTCTTTAAAAATTAGGTTAGAATATAGACAATGACAAAACATTTCACAATAAATTTGTCTATGTAGTTAGATACTTAATTAGCTGTTAGTGTGAACAAGTTATTAGCATCAATGTTTGTTTGAAGTGACAAGCATACCCAATTATCTTTGACTTTTAGCATGCTAAATACCGGTAAGTTGCTTACTCTTAATACAACACAAATTAAAGAAAATTGAGCCAATATTATTTAATTAGTTGTCTTCATATTGTCATTCTTGAACTAAAAGATATGTTATTTAAACCAACTACCCAATTATATATCAAATTGTAGAAATGAACTACCATTAGAATGTATTACAAAATAAAATAATATTAGCACTAGTGTTGTAATATTATTTCAATATTACAATAATTTTCAACATTTTTTGTTGTTAGTTATTTGAAAAGAATACAAGTACTGTATGCACCCAAAAATGGTCGCCTAGACTTTGGGCCCCATTTATTCAATTTATCAATCCTGAATCATTTTGATCATTAATCAATATTTTGAACATTATCAATCTCTTGATCAAATCTTAATTTCGATCATATATTGGATTTTTATCCTTGGGCTAACCATTTATCCTAAGTCTTTATTTGATTAAAAGGAATATTTCCTCCCCTTTTAATTAAATAAAAAGCCCCCACTTTCCTCTTATCCTAAGTTGCACAAATAAAGCATTATTCATATTTAATAAAAAGGGAAAAAGCACTTTTTGTCTCACATGAGACTCAAAAGTCAACACTTCACTCTCATTGGAGGATGTTTGTGCACATGGATTGCTCCTCTTTCAAGCTCCACTGCTGATTAAGACTTTTTGCCTCTTAATCTCCATGGTCCATTTCACCTCATTTCTTATAAAAGGAGAGCTCTCTCCTTCATTTGCATATCCATGTTTTATGCTATTGTTATGCTGCAGGTTTTCTAGGTACATTTGGAGCTTTTTGAAGACATTGAAGACTTGTTGCTTTCATCATTTTAGTTGCATTTCATAATAGTTTTGCTTTCATAGTTACATTCATGGCATCATAGATTAGATTTCCTTTTATGCAATGAATAGATCTCACATAGCTTAATTAGGGGCTTGGAATCTATTGTACTTCTTTTCATAGCATAGCTTGCACATTTGCATCTTCATTTTAGTTGCATTGCATTGCATTTCATATTAGATTCTTGGAGATATTGGCATTGTTGCCCTTGTCTTCACTTGAATCTCTCATTGTATGGTTGACTAGCAAGGTCACTTTCTTGTAGCTCTAGCTGAGAGCAAAACTCATAGTCCCTTGCAACTCCATGCATAGAGAGCTATGAGCCGCTTTGTGAGGCCTCACTCTTGAGCAACCTTGCAAGTAATGGTTCATAGAAGTGCATATTTTAGTGTGTACATTTCTGGCGCCCACCGTGGGGCTGAGTAGATTAGCTTTGTCCCTTTAATTCTGCATTTTCCGTCAAAATTTTCGTCAATTTTTGGCTTGATTTTCAGTCTCTGGTTTTTTGTCTCAGAGTATCGCGTGATACTTCTCAGAAATATCGCGCGATATACCTTTGTATAGTGGTACGATACTTCGCGCTTGCTAGAAATATCGCTTGCTTTGAAGAGAAATATCGTGCGATAGTTCGCCCCTGATGGACTATCGGCCGACCCGCCTGGAGTATATCGCCCACCAGTACTGAGGTATATCGCCTGGCATAAGGCGAAATATCGCGCGGACTGAGAAGTATCGCCTGGTGTCGGGCGAAGTATCGCGCGATACTGTGTCTGTACCTGGCAGTGACCTATTTTTGAGTTATTTTATCTATCTTGCAAGTTTTGGGTTCTTAGCTATCTTTTTGAAATTTTCTGAAATTTTCAGCGTTTTCAAATCCGTGCCACTCTGGAAAACGGGTGCCCATTTTTTTTGAAATTTTGCAAATGGTATCAAAAGTTTAAGTGTGATATATCGTTGGAAAGGTCTTTCTTAGCCTAATCCAACCATGATGGTTTCATTTTCAGATTTTATCATTTGATTAGATATTTTTGCAGATTATCTAATTTTTCATGTACTAATCATTGGTAGATTTTGGATTTTGCTTCTCCTAACTCTTGTTGGTCTAACAAGTTGTGTTTGTAGGTGCTCTCATTACTTGAAATTTGTCAAAAGAATGCATGTCAAAGAGGGCTACTAATGGTTTTTGCAGGGCTGCCCAAGCATAAAAACAAAAAAAATAAAATTTTTTGCTTGTTTGTTTGCTTTCTTTTCAAGTGTGGCATTCACTAATTGTAGTAGGAATCTTAATACCTTGTGAAAGGGATCTTGAGGTGGTAGGAGAAGTATGCTCTTCACCTTTAGGTGAATCAGAAAATCTTGACCCATTTTAAGGTTTTGGAAGCAAGGGGGTAATTGATCTCTTTGCTTGGTGTGTTTGGGAAAGATTCTTGAGATAGGGGAGTATGCTCTTCACCCTTGTGGTGAATCAAAAACCTTGAACCTCAAGATTTGATCCATTTTTGTTTAGTTTAGGAATCCTTTAGCGGGCCTGCTCTTGAGCAATCAAGAGGAACGACTCAAGTGGGGACAACCTTGTCATCATTTTCCTTGGTGGCAAGTGATTCCAACTCACTATAATCTCAAGGCTATCAAGGACACCAAAAACCTTGGTAGACATAACACTTGTCTTCGCTTGATGTAAGTACTTGTGGGATTGTGACCATGAGGAAAACATTGAGCAAGAATGCTTAAGGTACTCTTGAGGCCGCGAGGTCCTAGTCCTTTACGAGGAGCAAGAGGGGTGTTGTGAACGGAAATCCTTATTAAGAACCATTAGATAGAAGCCACCCTCTTTTAGCCGCTTATCTTCTTAGTGCAAGGATTGATCCAAGTGGTTTACCTGGATCACCTTAAGATACTCACCATATGTGTCCCTTTGGTTGTGTCATTTTGACATTTCCATGACAAAGCCAACATCTCTTGTGGGTAACCACTTGGTGTGAGGCGAGGGGGCATCAAGTTGTGGGCTAAGTTGGTAAGTATTGAGCCTTGAATTTCTAGGATAGATTTGCTTGAAGTGTTTTCGATTGTGTGATACCAGTGCAAACGTTCTCAACATACAAACAATCGGTAGCATTCATAGGGTGCTTTTTCAATTTTGATATCACAAGTGTTTATCTTGGCAAGGTTGCTTTTGCCCTTGTTTCAAGTGTTTGAAGACATGTTTGATCCCATACTGTTTGCAAACCTGTCTAATTGCTATTGAATTTGTGATAGAAATCAGACATTTTCACCCTCACATTCAAAAACTTGAAATTAGACCTTAAAAACTCAAAATTTTGCACAAATTGGTCAAGATCAACATCAGTATCACATTAGCCAAAGAGAAATATCGCATTAGAAGGTTGTTCTTGGTGAGAAAGTTTATCTCTAGAATTGTGAGCTACATTCTTGGGAAATTCTCGTACTCTTATTGTCCAAATAATTTTCATCTAATCTCAATTTCAATTATATTTTGGCCTAGCCCAACCTCCTGGTTCAAAAGTGCAAGGGTAGTCACCCTTTGATTTGAAGCACCTCTTTGACAGTGTTGGTAAAGCCCCTGCTTCTATCTTTTCATTTCTCTTTGGACAATAGAGAACTTTGATTATCCTAGTTTGGTGTTGACATTTTGTGAGGTCATCCTATTACCAGTCTTCCTTGGTCAGTCTAGATCTTAGATCCTAGGTGCTGTCATGTTGCTCAACATCTCAATGAACATTATGGTATCAATTACACAAGATGACTCTTAGTCTTCTTCTTTCTTCTCCATTTCCCATGATCTTCTGAAGTCTTCTATTCCCATGGGAAATTCTTCTTCTTCTTCTTGATTCTTTTCCTCTTATTATCTAGTCTACATTCCTTTATTCATCTCTTCTATTCATTTCTTCCATGCTTGATTCTTCCTCTTCTATAACCATGAATCTTGACTATCTGGTTTTGGAACCTTTATTAAGAATAGACGATCTTGAGCTCATTGACATATTCGAAAAGTGTTGTTCTTCCAAAATTCTCATGAGTGATGAATTTATAGCAAAAATAAAAGAAAAGATGTTTAAATCAGATGCTTTTGCTAGAATCATAAACATGATCATATCACGATCTTCTTCTTCCAAATATTCTTCTTCTTCTAAATCTTCTCATCATTCTTCATCTTCTAAGTCTTATCATGATTCTTCTAAACACTATTCACATTCTTCATCTTCCAAATCTTATCATGACTCTTCTAAACATCATTCGAATTCCTCATTATCCAAGTATTCTTCTTCCACTAGGTCTTCACCTTCCCCTTCTTCACAATCTCATTCTTCTTCTACTTCTCCTAAGAGTCTTACTTCTCTTCAGAAGACATACCATAAAGAGCAACGTGATAGTCCTTGTGATGTCTCTTCCATAAAGAGTGACACACCTACCTTTGATGACTATGATGATGGACAATGTAGCAATACTTATGGCACCTATGTTCCTAAGAGTCCTCCTCGTCGTGTGCTTAGGCTTACTAAAGGGTCATCCTATTGGATAGATTGTGATGGTGATCCATATGATTCTGACTTTGAGAGAAATTATGATATTTGTTGTGAACAATATGATACATCTACTTCTATTGAGGAAGAGAAAGCTTTTCGTGCTGATTATAAACGTAGATACTATGAGCATCTCTCCTCTAAAAACTCTCATGCTAAAAATAAAGATCTCACTCTCAAGAAAAATCATATTAATGTTGAACCTTTGTCTTGTGATGGTTCCCTTCCATCCTCTATTTCCTCCAATACACATACATCTCCTAAAGCTGCTAAGTCTTCCAAATCTTCTACAGAGCCTTCATTCAATGCAAATTCTAATGCTTTTCATGCGGTTCCCTATAGTTATCCTCAAGGGCTACCTCTTAAAGATACTCAAGCTGACCTTCACTTGGCTACAAATATTTCCAATAATGCTACATCTAAAGAGCCTAAGCCTTTATGTGCTACAATGCCTACTTCAGCTAGCCCTTTACCATCTTTTCCAAAGTCTTCCAGACATTCTTCCTTGTCCTTAGAAGTGGCTTCATGTCAAGAGGAATATAAAAATGATAAAGAAAAAAATATAAAGAAAGATCAAGATCAAGAACCCTCCATGTCATCCAATCCTGTTCATGATGTCTCTCATCCGTTTCCTAATTATTTTGATCTTTTACACTCTATTCCACCATGTCTTAAGTCTTCTCCTAAGAAAGATCAAGCTACTGGTTACACCGTTGAGCTTATTGATAAACAAAATAACCTTGCTACACTTGCACTTTCCAAAAATGACAATTCCATTAAGGTTATTAAAAATGATGTTGTTACTTCTGATGTAAAGCCTATTGAAAATCAAAAGAAAGTTGATATGCTTATGCTATCCAAAGATCCTTGTCAAGATCAAAGTCTTCCATCTTCTTGTTCTACCACTCCATATTCACTTCCACTTTCTTCTCTTCCTAAATCTTTGCAAGCTATGAATGATCCTATCAAAGAAATTGCTCCTATTCAAGATGTCCAGGATCCTATTAAAAATTCTAATGCTCACTCTAAAGATGCTGATATCCTTGGTTGTGATATAGATGCTGATGAAATTATTGATTATCCTTTTGCATCTTCCACTTCCATCCTTGGACCTCCTCCACCAATACTAAGAGCTTCATGTCTTCCTTCCATCTTGGGTCCTTATGTCCCTTCACTTTCCCCTCCTAATTCTCCTAATTCATCATCCATTTTGGGTCCTTACATCCCTCCATCTCCTATCTTTCTTCAAGATCAACATAGATACATACCCTTGAATCCTTTTCATCCACCCGCCCATCTAAACCGGTCATATCCTCCTTCTTCTTCCACAAGTCCCAAGTCTTTTGGAAGTAAGTTGAATGTTCAAAACAAGAAAAAGAAGCAATACAAGAATCCATCAAAAAAAGAAGATCACCATGTCTCCTCTAGTCGACATGGGGGCATAAAGTCGAAAGAGATATCTAAGAAGAAAACTACAAGACAAGTATGGGTTCCAAAATCCATCATTGAAGATATTCTCTCTCAGTCATCAAAAGGAAATAAAAAGCCTAAGGCTATATGGATTCCAAAATCTCTCTTGAAAGAGTCTCATGTTGAACAAAAAGTGAAATTGACATTCAAGCTTCCAAAGACTTCCACTTCATCTTCTTCCAAAAACATTCTTTCATTCCATGCGCCTGAACCGCAACCTCTGCTAAACATTTGCCATATTCCTTCTCGTATTCCTCCATTCACATTTGAGAATTATAACAAGCACACCAATCCTCTCTTCGAGGAGTCACATAGCAATAATGAACCAGAATATGGTTTGCATTTGGACTAGAATATGGTTTACGTTTCCTCCATTTTTCCCATCACCCTTCAAGGTGTGTATTGACGTTGATCTTACCTTTCTTTCCATCTACCTTTTCCCATTCCTTCTATTCATTATCCTTCTACCTTCTATCATTTTTCCTCATTTGCCTATTCCTTCTGTGTCTTCCTTTCCCCTTCAGCATCTTTGAGCATATCATTTTGAATCCTTGACATATCATGGTTTATCCTTTCAAGGAGCATTATCTAAAAAGCTTGCCTTCTTCCAAAAAATAGAAAAATTCCAAAAGAAAAAAAAAATAAAAAAAATAAAAAAATTTGAAAATGTGCCATGGTGAAAACCTGGAAACAGGCACCTTGGTAGCAAAAGTAAAGAGAAATAAATTCATCCTATGGTGAAAACCACTCCCTTGTGGCGCCTTGGATAAGTACCATGATGAAAACCTGGCAATCAGGCGTCATGCGTAGTTCTTCTACATATTTCATCCATTTCATCTTCCATCTTTGATCTTGACAAGGTTGAATTATACACGAACATTTGGCTATCTTGTGAGCTATCTTACAATGATCTTGCTTTCATTCCTTTCATGTCTAGCCTTCATCTTCATTTTCCTCCATTCATTCTAGCCTTTCGCTATCCTTTTCCCCTTTCATCTTGATCTAAACAAAAAAGTAAAATGTGATGCTATGAAGCCTCTTGACATGTCTACTCCTTTGGACAGCATCATTTCCTTCTTTTGCATTACGCTTTTGAGGCTTATCCTATGCTGGCTTTCCTTGCTTGTCCAAATGTGCTTTACATGACAATTTTTTTTCCCTAGCTTGGGTATTCTTGAAGAGTTTGACCTTGAGGATTTCTTCCCTCCGTTCGCTTTCATTCTCCTTGTCTCCACCAGCTTGCTCATCCATCTTGTCCCTCACATTGCTAGATATTGGGACTGCACGATGTGATTTTGCTCATGAGTTTAATGCCCATTTCTGTCTGGGGGCATCCTTTGTATATATTTTATTGATCCTGAAAAAATACCAAAAAAATTCATATATGGTCCTGAAAAACATTCCAAAAAAAATGATATATTGTCAAAAATTCTATAAATCATAAAATGTCCTGAAAAAAAAAAGAGCATCCTAGTGAAATCTTAGCAATAGACGCTTTGATGTTTCACCAAAAAATTATATATTCAAAAATCCTAAAAAGCATAAAAAGTCCTGAAAAAATACAAAAAAATAAAAAATAAAAAAATTGCAATAAATCCAAGTGGTGAAAACTTGGAAATAGGCGCTACTTGAGGCCTTTGTACCCCTATTTGTTAGCATGCGTCCTCGACACTTAACCACTTTCCATCATGCCTTGACCTTATTTGGCCTAGTCTGGAATTGGTCTTTGTATTTGTCTAGGGGGCATAACTGTTCGCATAGGTCCTTTTGGTGCGCTTGCCTCTTGGGGCATTTCACAACATGTGTTTTTCAACACCACCCCAAACAGTGTTTTTCAACACTACCCTTGCGTCGAGTGTTTCTTAACACTTATCAGATGTGTTACCCAATAGTCTAAAGTATGATGCGATATTTCCCATTTGCAGATAAGATACTCAGAATTTGACTCTATGACCAACACACACGCACTTAAACAATCAACTCGATAACGACATGATGACTTTATTTTTCTTTGTGTGCTGTCTATGAGGATTTCTTTGATGAGTGATCTCTCCCTGAGAAGTTTTCGATGATGCATAGCTAGAAGACTGAGGGAATGAGAACATGTTTTCTTTCTTTATCTGCTTGTGGGTATATTTTGTTGATCCTAACTGTCATGAGCATTTATGCTGGTCCTACTTGACACTATGGATTGACAAGGTATTATCCTTGACTGTTATGCGAGTGCATGCTTCTAGTTATCCTGACTTTCATGTGTCTTGATACGAGCATAATCTCGCCATATCAAACTTAGGTGATCTCATTGCATTAGTCATCTTGACCTACATGTCTTTGATGCCTAGGTGAGATTCCCACATCTTTATCTGATAAAGATCATATTCATATTCACATAGTTATGCTAGTGTGCATTGTATGATCTTACGACGCTACCAATAACGCTCGATGATGATATTTAGATGTCTATAAGCGTTGTGACCTTGCAAGTCAACCACTTTCATAGTAGCTTGCATTCTTAGGTTCATCATAGTTTAGTTTTTGCATCTTGCATATGGAGATAGCTCTCCTTTTTATCATCTATGGACTAGTTAGTCAACTGCGCTCATCTTCCCTTTTCTGGATCATGTCTTTCGCTTCCTGTCTATAGCATTTTGACTTTTTGACCTAATTTTCAAAACACCTCAGAATTGCGCGAAAATTGCACCCCTAGCTAATTTCGACGTCCTGGATCCATTTTCGGACTCGAAATCGAAATCTGAGGTCATCTTCATAGTCAAAATCGCATTTCAAATTCTTCCCCCCCCTTCTGCGCAGTTGGCTGATCTTTTGAGGCCTAATCTTTTAATCTTTGTTGGGGCATCATCATTTCTTCCTTTTCATGTCTCTCATTTTTCCAGTCTTTCATTCGCTCTATTTCTATTCTTCTACTTCCTCACTGGGGCATGTTTTCATTTCCTGATGGTTAACCTCTCGACCTTTACATTCGATTATGACTTCCTTCTGATTTGATCAAATCTTTATCGATTTGCTGTCTCTCCTCTACCTGATTTCGATTTCGATTCCGAGGGGGCAGTATTTATGGGATTCTCATCCTTGATTTCCTTGATTTTCCTGATTCAGACATCTTTTGTGAGATTTTGCTCAAAATTTGAGATTCTTATCTCCCATTTTTAGACATTGATTATTGCCTAGCAGCGACGGTGATAGTTTTGTCTAAAGCTTGATTTGCACCTAGCAGCGACGGTGTTGGTCTAAGCTTTTGTTTATGTTTGTCCAGATGTGATCCCGAATCGACCTCATATCTGAGTTGTTTTGTGATCCCAAATCGATCTCACATTGCAACTTCATTCTTTGACTACATGTGTTCCCAAATCGATCACACATTAGTCAAAGAGGGGCAAATGTATGCACCCAAAAATGGTCGCCTAGACTTTGGGCCCCATTTATTCAATTTATCAATCCTGAATCATTTTGATCATTAATCAATATTTTGAACATTATCAATCTCTTGATCAAATCTTAATTTCGATCATATATTGGATTTTTATCCTTGGGCTAACCATTTATCCTAAGTCTTTATTTGATTAAAAGGAATATTTCCTCCCTTTTTAATTAAATAAAAAGCCCCCACTTTCCTCTTATCCTAAGTTGCACAAATAAAGCATTATTCATATTTAATAAAAAGGGAAAAAGCACTTTTTGTCTCACATGAGACTCAAAAGTCAACACTTCACTCTCATTGGAGGATGTTTGTGCACATGGATTGCTCCTCTTTCAAGCTCCACTGCTGATTAAGACTTTTTGCCTCTTAATCTCCATGGTCCATTTCACCTCATTTCTTATAAAAGGAGAGCTCTCTCCTTCATTTGCATATCCATGTTTTATGCTATTGTTATGCTGCAGGTTTTCTAGGTACATTTGGAGCTTTTTGAAGACATTGAAGACTTGTTGCTTTCATCATTTTAGTTGCATTTCATAATAGTTTTGCTTTCATAGTTACATTCATGGCATCATAGATTAGATTTCCTTTTATGCAATGAATAGATCTCACATAGCTTAATTAGGGGCTTGGAATCTATTGTACTTCTTTTCATAGCATAGCTTGCACATTTGCATCTTCATTTTAGTTGCATTGCATTGCATTTCATATTAGATTCTTGGAGATATTGGCATTGTTGCCCTTGTCTTCACTTGAATCTCTCATTGTATGGTTGACTAGCAAGGTCACTTTCTTGTAGCTCTAGCTGAGAGCAAAACTCATAGTCCCTTGCAACTCCATGCATAGAGAGCTATGAGCCGCTTTTTGAGGCCTCACTCTTGAGCAACCTTGCAAGTAATGGTTCATAGAAGTGCATATTTTAGTGTGTACAAGTACCACGTAGCAGCCAATACTTGCCATTTATACTATTGTAATTTAATGATTAAAATAATACTTACTCTAGTTATTACATAAACTTACCCCTTGCTAACAGGGTCAAAAAGGTTGATCTTTCTCGCAATCAAAGAGATGAGATTTTATGGCATAATTTGAAGACAAGATGGATCAAAGTGAGCTTCAATAGGGAATCTAGGGGCAACCCTGGGCCATGGGTTATGTGGTGTAGGATTATAAAGGAATGATTTTAGTAGAGAAATCAAAATTTATAGGGGAAGCGACAAATAATATCATGTAATTCAAAGTGGCTCTCTTGGGACTAATTTGTGGATTGGACATTAAAGCTGAGTGGATTCACCTTGAAGGGTACTCATTAATAATGATTAATGCCACTCGTCAGAACTTAGCTCCCAATTGAAAGTGAAACAAGTGGTTAAAGTTGGTTAAGAATTGATAGCAAGGTTTAATGTATTCAAGGTCTCACATGTTTATAGAGAGGGCAATTCTATTGTTGATAAATTGGTCAAAAAAGCAACTAAAATAGTAAGATATTAAAGAAATAGTAAGGTATAAAAGATGATGTTGTTTATATATGGCATCGCCTCAACTTGCCTATGTTGGGGGCATTTCCTTGTTGCAACGTCCTTGTCTTCGAATCTATACTATCTTCAAGGTGATTGCTCCCAGTTGGCGTACACAATTATTTTAAAGTAGGGGCATCCATTCCTCTCTGTGTTCACTTTGTGCACACATCACAAAATTGGTTGTTCACTTTGAACATGCACCACAAAGTTGTTTGTATTATCACATAACCTCTTTTGTTTATCCTTGACAACACTTTATCAAAAATACCTAGCAAACAATGCTTTTTGTGTTATGCCCTTGCCATAAAACATTTTTCCTTAAGCAAGGAGAAAACAAAATTAATCAATGAATTTAGATATATTTATATTCAGAAAAATGTCTTATTAATAAACTTCACAGTTTTCTCAAAGACAAATACACAAATGCCCTAATCATTCCATGATATTCTTTCCTTCAAACAAAGGGCTTCTTCATATGATCAACAACTTGTTGATCATAAGGATTTTAATATTAAAAGAATCATAAACAAGCGGATGTTAATCTGAAAACAAATTACAAAGAAGCCTTAATTAAATCAGTTCTAGGCAGCCACATTTTATGAAGGGGAAACAATTAATTTAGAAGATGCCTCTTTATGAAGAAGGATGTCCTTGTTGAAGTTATGGAGCCATGTTGAAACTTGCAACACAAGCACCTCCAAGTTCAAACAACAAATAAGAACACCTTCCACAAGGAGGGCAACAAGAATATAATTACTACATTCCTCAAGAATCAAATATTACAAAATTGTAAGATTATGATTGCAGGATTAACTACAATGAATACAATTCTACGCTTTTATAGAAAAGTGTCTCTACAAATAAGCTAAAAAGTTAAGATATGGAAACTAGTGCATGATATGTAAACTAAAGCTGAAAAAATAAACTAGAGCCCAACTAGTCTAGACTTTGAACTAAACTAAATGAGGCTCAACTAAGTGAAATTAATTTAGGCATGCTTGTGCAAACATGTGCTCAATTATGCATAAGAATATTCTTGAGCATGTGCACAATTAATTTAACATATGCAAATGTGCCTAATGTAACAAATATGCATGCTCTGACACCCCTCCTTAAGTGGAACTTAGGGAGAAAAAAACTCTAAGCATGAAATGCATAAATGGGTCCTAAGAACAAAAGGCCTAAATAGATAGCCATGTACAATGAAAGCCTCTCAAAGTGGAGAAGGAGAAAAACCACATGGGAGAAAAATGATGAAGAGGCATTCATGGGATGAAAAGGACACTATAAACAAACTCAAACAAGTTCCAAGGGCAACTCTTCAAAAGGGTTACTCTCCATGGTCCATTTTGACAATCTAACAAAGGCTCTTATGGCCCAATGTGTGCTTAACATGAAATGTTTCTCTCCAAGGGCCTATTACTGTCTTGAAGACCTATTTGCATCCTAATCACCCCAAACAAAGACTCTGCAAGTCCCTTCCACAAGTCTGGTTTACACTTCCTTCATACATGAAGCCAATGCCTACTAGCCCTATTTGACTAATTATTGGACCTTGAATCTCCAACGCTTGAATTTATGCAAAAACAAGGACATTATAAGATACCCTTTTCAAAGTTACACAACATATGTAGAAACCCCTATAGGTTGTTTTGAGACATCAGGGTCAAAATTAGACTGCTACCGATTTTAAGGGCACAATTAGCCATTTTTTCCAAAGTAAGTACTTGATAATCTTACTCAATTGCTTGACAAAGAGATGGAATTCAACTCCAAACCACCCTTTCCAACAGACTTGGATGCCCAAACCTCTCAAGTTTATCTCAAATTCAAAATTTGAACTCACAATCACAAAAAATAAGCTTGTAACATGAAGAATGCCAAGCCTAAGGCATCAAACTTCTCGCAACTAACATGACCTCTTACTTTTCATCTTAAACAAGACATACAACTCTAACATTCCACCTAGTTTGGGATTTTTTCCACAATGGAATGTTGAGTAAATTACATTTTTTGGTACAAACCCTAGGTAATGAGGGTTTATATATTATTTTTGGAAAAACACATGGATCTCCCTCCAAACCAACCTCTCAAACCTTCTGAAAAAGAAAGAAGAAACTCTCCTCTCTCTAACCATGTAAGCCACAAATGGAATTAACCTTGTATGCAACCGTACCAAGTAGATTTACAGAGCAAAATTAGGAAAATGAACACGAAATTAGTTTATTATTGAATTCAAGTGCTCCCAAAACACCAACTTATGTCCCTCGACCCCAAAGAGGCTTTATAAACACCATAAAAACCATTCCCAATAGTCCCCAACTGATTTTTTAATGAGTGGCCAATGGGATTTAAAAGTTGCACTTTTTACACTTGAAAGTTCAAAAGTTGTCATGCAACTTTAGCAACTTTTGACAACTTTTTACCAAACTTGTCCAATTGAATCAAAAACTTTATATCTACCCCTAATACATGTTAAAATGGACTATATGGCTTCAATTACATCAATTCCACCCATCTTGGGCATACTTTGAATTGTTTGACCAAGTTTGACCCTATCAGAATCTTATAGGTCTACATAAGTTCAATGGCTTCAATTGCCTTACAAAATGATTTGAATTGATTAAAAATGGTCCTTAAGACCTTATTAAACTTTGAAAAGATACCAACACAAGAACAATTACAAAAAGGCTTCATAAGGCACCAAATTGACTAGGTGCTCCTGCACCAAAAAATCCTCTCCAAAAGTGAGAGATGTACTGCATGAAAGAAACATGAAATGCAAAAGTAAGCACTAAGAAGCCTCCAAGAAAATGTCCCAAAGAATAGGAACATGAAGAAAATCCTCAAAGCACAAAAAATTTGTAGACAATTGCCAAATGATAACTAGTAAAGTGTTGAATGAAGAACCTCCTCTTAAAAAGATGACAATAAGGATCAAGAAGAGAATACTTTTCACGAGTGCCCCCAACAACACTACTCAAACAATGAACAGATGACAAACAAAGACAAACCATTTTCTAGTCAAAGATACAAATGGTACATGTATCTATACAAGTGACCTTAATGACACTACTCAACCATGCAAGAGTAAACTAGCTAGTTGAAAATATAGGTGCCAATAGTCTAAAGAAGTGATCAACTAAGGATAAGTTGCATTCACAAAACTAGATTGCAAGATTTTCTATATGGTAAAAGCTCCTTCTCATCGAAATACAACCACTGCATCCGACTAGTACATAGGAACAAATATTAAATACATAGCTTACTCCAAAGTGAAACCAAGGAAACATTAGCACCAACAGTAGAAACTCCCCCATAATTCTAACAAGGGCTCTAGAGTCATGACAGATCCACTAAAATCGTGTCACCAAGTAGTGCATTAAGGAGAATCTAAATATGCACAATAAAGTACTTGCAACTAAAAAGGGTATGCATCCAATGCACACACATGGGACAATAATCTCTAGGATTCAATGTTGTCATTGAGGGATGCTCACCAAACAAAGGTGCAATAGCAAAACAAAATGGGCATACGAGGAGAGAATGTACCTCTCTCTAAAATATTTAGAAAACTTTTGAGGTTTTTGTTAATAATGCTAATGGTGACATTAATAAGAATGCGGAGAATGTTTCGATTAACAATACTAAAATTCCTTCTGAGAGTAGTAAAGAAAAAGCCATTATCATCCCTCATGAACAAGACAATGTGGGTAATTTTGAAGTTGATATTGCTGGGAAGAAATTTGTTTCCCTTTTTAACCCCCTTTTTTATGATGAGCTAGAGATTATCCTTGCTAAGAATATGTCTCATAATAGACATCCTCATCCAATGGGTTGTCAATCAAAACAAGACAATTGTGAGATCAATTCAAAAAATTCCCAAAAAATTGCTCTAGATAGAATCAAAGAGAAAGATGAGACACATAGGAAGCCACAGGAACCATCTTTAGATCAAATAAAAGCTTCACCTGAGCACATGGAAATTCTTGAGGAAAATAGTGACAAACAAATTGTCCCCTATGAAACAACCAATGATATGGTGATAGAAACTAGAGAGGACTTTATTGAAGTTTTTAGTAAGAATGCCAAAAAGAAAAGGAAAATGAAAGAGAGGCACTCTCTATCTAAGAACAAAGACAAAGGCAGTAAACATCAACACTCTGAAATACCTGAATACTTTAATAAATTATGTAATTGTAGATAAAAACCCTCCCAAATTGTTGGTAATGATGCTACTCATACATAGATGGAATGTTCGCGGCCTTGAAATGCCTGATAGGAAGTACATTTACAGGAAATGGTGTAATGGGCTAAGGTACAAGGATATCATGTGTCTTCAAGAAATCAAGGTTGTAGGTTACCATGCATATAATACTTTGAAATTTCTATGGGACAAAGCCAAGTTTTTTTTACCAATCATAACAAAGGTAAAGGGGGGTATTGCATTTCTTATCAACCCTAAATGGACCGAGAACTTTGAGGGAGAAGGATCTTCCCCATGCCAGAGAGCTCACTAGGTTCTTTTCAAATTCAATGATAAATCGCTAGGAATTTACAATATCTATGCAACGAATGAGTACAGAGACAAAGCTTTCTTTTGGGATTGGCTAGCTAATAACCTACCTAGGGCACATTGAATTTTTGTGGGAGATTTCAAACATGACTGAGAAGAAAGAGGATAAATGTGGGGGCATTACTCATAATTGGAAGGGTAATGAATACTTTTTTGGGGCCAACTTTAAGAGGAGGTTTAATCTGAAGGAATCTATGGATATGATGAAGACAAAGGGTAGAGGCATTTGGTATACTTGGCGTAACAATCAGTCAGGAAAATAGAGGGACTATTGTAGATTCAATAGAATATATCTTGACTCTACTTTCTTTGGTGCTACTCATGACTCTAAAAACTACCCTGTTAAAGTTTCTCTGGCTAGCATCTCTGATCACTCCCCTATATATTGTGAGGTTTCTATTGATGCCTTCTAGAAGGCAAACCTTAGAGATCATAAAGGCAATTTGTTTAAACTTAATGTTTCCCTTTTGCAAGATAAGGACACTTATGATGCCATCAGAATGGTCACTTGCTTATCCAAATTTAGTAGTAGATCCTCTTCTCCAAGAGAACAATGGGGGCACTTGGTAGAAGTTTGGAAGATGTTTCAAACCATTGGTAAGAAGATGACTATAGATAGAAGGCAGTGAACAGTTTCACAATAGGTAATGATAATCATGCCATTGTCTCTCTTAGGAATAATATACTTATGCTAAGGATTACTTTTCCCACCATGAAATGCATTTAAATTGTCAACCCAAGGACGTAGACTTGAAATGGGACAGCACAGTTTGTGCACTAAGTTCCTCTAAGAGTCATAACACCTATGCTGCAGGAAGATAAAATGCATGAAAGGAACCTATGCTATTGTTGTAGGAAAGTAAACACACTTAAATACTTAATGGAATGTCTACAGAAAGATTGTAAACTTATCCTAAACCTATCTAGCAACTCAAAACATTCACTATGTCTATCTCTGCAAGTGTTGCAATAACATCCACAGTAGTAATGCTGCAGGAATAAAACAATAACTTGTACTTGAAAGCACGAAAAATACAGTAAGCAATTCTACTCTAAATTAATCTAATCCACCTCCCAAGTAGGGCCCCTTGGTTGGCTTCTGCTAACTACTAACACAGAAGATGCTCCAAAATTACTCTTCCATTAAATTCTTCTTAACTGGTTACATCATAATTGAACAACTCATGAAGAAAATACAAGAGCAACTTCTACTATACTGAATACATCATTCTATATTTTCTCATTACCTAACTAAGTCAGTCAAATCCCTTTATGAAGAGGATTGACACTTATTGAAAACATAACATAAAAGTCTGATTAAATCTCGCCAAATAAGGAGGAGATAAAACAACCACAACATATTCCAATAAGTGCAGATAATAGAATAACAACACTGAGGGAATATAGCATAACAATTTCCTATATCTTCTGGAATGATAGCTCCTTCTTAGTAGCGACATATCCTTTGGAATCATGCTAGATTATTCTACCATGGCTGGTCTTCTAACGCTCCTTCTTTACTACAGTTGCACCACTCTTTGTACTACTCCTTGTTAAATGTAGTCGCACCACTCTTGAACCGCTCCTTGCTTACCTGGCAGGTTAGTAGCATTTGGTGTACATATATATATTCAAGTCAACATTTCAACTCCTACTCAAATGTTAGAACATAGCTTAAAATAGCTAAATGAAGTACTACATTATATATATAATAGTCAACAAAACATGCTATTCTAACTACCCATAGTCTTTGTAGCTCTAGTTGTACTTATAACAAGTTCACATAGGTATAGATTCATAAATGTTTTAGAAATGTCTTATTAGAGCATAAAGAGTGTCAACAAAGTATAAAGATTATAACAAAATGGAGACAATAAATTTTCTCATCATCTACTCCC
This sequence comes from Chamaecyparis obtusa, assembly GCA_027943335.1. Taxonomy (NCBI): domain Eukaryota; kingdom Viridiplantae; phylum Streptophyta; class Pinopsida; order Cupressales; family Cupressaceae; genus Chamaecyparis; species Chamaecyparis obtusa. The sequence continues at coordinate 14,413 of BSBK01000744.1, read as the reverse complement.
TATTGAAGATAATGCTTGTCCTCAAGCATTGCATTTTTTGGCTAAAGACTTGAAATCACCGACAGTTATCTTTCCCTTCTTTCCACTCTTGAAAGTGTAATAAAATCCCCTTGTTCTTGCCAAGTAATCTCCCTGGTGTTCTTCTAGCAACTGATCCAATTTGGTGGTGTTGATGTCATATAGGGGCCATAGGAGTGTAGGTGGCTGAAAAGACAAAGGCATCCACAATTCCCTTCTAATCTGACACCCCAACTGCATATATCTGGTTGCTCGATTTGTTGCTGCCTCAAAGTTGATTGGACTATGTGGCTCTATTTTCTTAAAGGCCTCTGGTAATCTATTCCACCAGCTTCTTACCCCTGCAAGACCTCTTTGAAATGAAAAGTAGGGTAGTCCTTGGTATTCCCTGTAGACCGTGTCTCTTAATGCAAACACCTTCTCCCTGATTTTAGGCTTCTGTTTCGCATAGGTCAAATTGAGCCAATCCCTCAAGAGGACATCAAGCTTATGTGATTCATCCCTTAATGGTAAGGGTTCATATTTCTCTAGATCCTTGTAAATATTCAGCTACCTGTCATAGTTTCCTTCATTATGCATCCATGACATCAAAGATCTCAAATGAACATCCCCTATATAGAGCAGAGGATTCCACTATGTTTCATGTGGGATGACAAAGTTATGCAAATATAGTTCACATAATAAATTTTGCTACCATGGGGGAAGAGTTTGATATATTGCATAAAAATCTTGGCCTGACTTGAATTCACAATCAATACCTTTCATTGTCATCATAAGTTGAAACAAAAGAAATTGTTCTTTTAAACAAATAGCATACACCCTGGGTGGCGGTCTACAAGCTATGACCTGATCGGCTAGTTTTAGGGCTTTATCCATTTGTTGTTTTTGTTTCTTTATCTGCTCCTTAAGAGCTTCAATTTCCTCATCCTTATCAAATATCTCTTTCTGCATTTGATCTCTTTCCTATTTCCACTAGGTCTTCTGAAAAACAAAATGATTGTATAGATTAAAGAGTACAAACTGAATTGTTGGTGAGGCAAATTCTTGCATCTGAGCTTTCTTTTTCTTTTATTTGGCAACTTATTGAAAATACTCAGTGAACCATGTGGATTTGTAAGGCATAATGGACACATTGGAATACACAGGGTGTTGCGGAGGAGTCATTTGAACATTCATAGGAATGCTCTCCTGTGCTACATCAGGCCTTTGCTCAGGCATACCCTAGTCATCATGTGGCATGCTACTATCAGGTTTGTGCACATTTTGAGATTCCTCCATATTTTTGGGAGATGAAGACACTTCTGTATGCTTGGGTGAGTCATCAAGAATGTACTCAACAGAGGGTTTTGGAGTAGGTTTTGGTGCTGGAACATTTGAATTTCCAAGGGAAGGTGGAGATACTTGTCCTTGCATGCAAGGGCTTCTTCCCACTGCTGATTCCTCAACCACTACGATTTTACTTTGGTGGGATCTTTTTGGCCTTTGTGATGCAAGAGTAGAGGTTGTAGGAGTATATGCTACATGACTTGACCATTTTCTTTTATTTATTTGAACTGCAGGGTTTTGAATTTCCTTTTCTAGGTTAGGGGTTTCCTCTCCAACCTTCTGTTTGTCTTTCTTTACGGAAGAAGTAGGTATATTACTTTTTGGATTAGGCTTAGAAGACTTATTTTCTTGGGATAATTCTAGCTCTTTTTCTTTTGTGGCTATTTCTTCAGTAGGCTCAGAAGACTCTACTTCATTCTCTAGAGGTTGAGCAATAGGGTTAAACTAGGGTTGCAAAGTTTTGAGCTGAACAAATTCTGCCCATGAAAGGGGAGAGACATCCCTAAGAGATTTCTCAACTAGCAGTTTAATTAGGGCATGGTGACTTATGGAATTTGCATTACCCTTTTGTGTTTCCTTAGCACTAATGCTTAACATATTATAGAGAAAATTAGGAACATTGACCTGAAGATTATGCCTTATAAAACTAAGAAATTTGAAATGATGGGCATGCAAGTTGGAGAATCTCCCTTCACAAGTTAAATACATGATAATGTGGGTAGCCAATTCTGGAAATGGTGGCGGAAGAGCCAATCTCTTGCATCCTTGCTTAGTAACTTCAAGCGGAGGATCATGCCGTCGAGAGAATTGAGCTCGAGATGACCTGGCGTCATGCTCATTAAGATAGTTCTATCCAATGACTAGCAACCTAGTGACCTCTACAATTCTTTCCTCAGTGGAAATTTTTTTTAAACCCCGCATAGTTGCTTGTCCCTCTTCAAAAGTGACCATAAATTTTGTTGCAACCTCCTCATTAAATTAACTGAAAAAAATACCCTAGTCAGCCGCATGCATTAAATCTATGGATTGCTTCAACATCTGCCAGTAAAATACCATGCTGAACTGGTTCATGCCTCTGTAATTGTCCACCCATTCTATTAACACACAACCTTCAATTTACTACTAATCTCTTAGTCTCTTATGCTCTGCAAATACCGTCTTCTTGAAATGCAATTGCAATTCTTGAAAATACCAATTTTTCACTTACATTACCTCTATTATGCTTAACATGAACAATAATAATGACATTGATTACAAAGGACATCACCACTTTAAGTGTGAGTTACCTCGCAATTTAATTATAGTCCTTTCAACTCATATCAAGCTCAGAAAATCAAAATTTTGTAAGTACGACAAATGTGAAGGATTAAAAGAAATAATAGAACAAATCCTAAGTACAACATTGATGTGACAAGGATGTGACTAGGATGGCTTAGTAATAACACTTGGAATTTATTACACTTCCCCTGCCCCCTACCAAACATTGACAAGTGTCCTCACTTGATAAATTTTAGCATGAGAATGGGAAACTAGCGTAATGCCTATATTATATAGTTAATGCAGTACTAAATATAATTATTAAAACATGTGTGCTAAAAGTGAATAAGGATTGACAGAGTTGTACCTGGGATTTATGTACCATATAGTCGAATGCAAGTTGATGAGAGTTTGTTGATTATAGTGGCCGCATGTGAGTGTTGACGTGGTGTTTATTGAAAGCATTGAAAATATAAATTGTGGGTGATGTGGATTATGAGTGTGTGGAAGAAAGAGAAATAAGATGAATTGGAGAGAAGGAAGAAAAGTGAATGAAGAAATGTACCTCATATTAAATGAAGCTTTATTATGGTTGGTTTTTGAAGGCATGTTATGGTGAAGCTGTAGGAGGAAGGCTTTCACCTTCTGCTACAGGAACTGGTACCTAAGTTGTGATTGAACTGTGCGTGCTAAACTGTTGCAGAAATTCTTCCTTGGTTTGAGTCTTGTGGTATAGGCGCAAGCGGTGTCCATTGACAAGTAGTTTGAATTGGACTAGATCTAGTGTGATCAATTGGATTGCTCCATTGTCAAAGACGTATTGAATTTCATATGGTGCCAACCATCTAGTCTGTAGCTTTCCTAGAATCTCCTTGAATCGAAAATCATATAATAGAGCCCAATCACCCACTTGAAATTGCTTATTTTTTATGTGTGAATCATGCCATCTCTTTCTTTGGTTCTAGATTAGTTCCATCCTCTCCAATGTTGACTTTCGCATTTCATCCAAAGAGTTGAGGTGGAGAAGGTGTTCTAATTGTGCTGCAAGAAGATTGATACTCAATTCCAGAGTTGTGTGCAATATTTTGTGTTCAAATTCTATGGGCAACATTGTTGCCTTTCCATACACCAATTCAAATGGTGTGAACCCTGTAGTTGTTTTCTAGGTGGTATGATAGGCCCATATTGCTTCATTTAATCTATTGCTCCAATCCCTGTGATGCAATTGCACTGTCTTTGTTAATATGGGCTCAATTTCTCTGTTTGTGACTTCTACCTATCTGTTTTCCTGTAGGTGGTAAGGGCTAGATTTTTGATGTCTAATACTATATTCCTTCATTATCTCATTGATCAGATTTGAAGTGAACTGTGGTCCTTGGTCTGTTACAAGATCTCTCGGGACTCCATAACGGGTAAAAATATCCTCATACAAGAATTTTACTACTTTTTGGTCCCTGGCATTTTGCATAGCTTTCACTTCCACCCATTTTGTCAGATAGTCCGTGCATACCAGGATGTAAGATTTTCCATTTGAGGGAGGATCTATTGGTCCTATGAAATCCATACCCCATTTGTCAAATGGTGTTATTACCACTTGTGGATTGAGTGGCATCTCATCTGATTTTGTTGGGTGACCCATCTTTTGACATTTATCACATTTTGTTGTATAACTGGCTGCATCCTTGTGTAGTGTTGGCCAATAATATCCTGTTGTTAAGATTTTTAGGGTTGTTCTCTTTGTTGCAAAGTGACCTCCACATGGCTCATCATGACAAGCATGGAGTATATCATAGATTTCATCTTCTCTCACACACCTTCTCATAATCTAATCTAGACCAGTGTAAAATAGATTGTTATCTATCCATGAAAATTGGAAGCTTTTCTCTGCAAGCTTTTTCTTGTCCTTGTGAGAGAAATGTTGGGGCATCTTATTTGTTGCAAGATAATTGGCTATGTCAGCATACCATGGGTTTTTTATTTCTATATGGAACAAGTGCTCATCGGGGAATGCATCTTCAATTAGAGTAGTATCTGTATCAGCATTTTGAAGTCTAGACAAATAGTCAGCTACTACGTTTTCCTTCCCTGGCTTATCAACAATTGTTATATCAAACTCCTGCAATAGTAGTAGCCACCTTGCTAATCTTCCTGTAATAGCAGGTTTGTTCATCAAATATTTAATTGATGAGTGATCAGTGTGAACAAAGATAGGATAGCCTGTTACATAGTGGTAGAATTTGTTCAATGCATAAACTACAGCTAGGAGTTCCTTTTTAGTAACTGCGTAGTTCAATTCTGGTCCATGGAGGCTTTTATTGATATAGTAGATTGCATTCTCAAGGTTACTAGACTTTTGTCCTAGCACAACTCCTATGGCATAATCTAATGCATCTATATGGATGTGAAATGGGATAGACCAATCTAGTCCTTTGAGAACTAGTGCAATTGTTAAAAGTGTTTTGAGCTGCAAGGACTCATCACATGCTTGTGTCCATACAAACTTGGCCTCTTTTGTTAGCAATGTGTATAGAGGACTAGCTACTTAACTAAAATTATGAATAAAGCGCCTATAGTAACCAGCATGTCCTAAGAATGATCTTACATCTTTTTGCTTAGTAGGGGTAGGTAGTGTAAGTATTACCTCTACTTTGGCTGGGTCCACTTGGATTCCTGCTGCTAAAATAAAATGCCCAAGTACTACTTCTTGCATCATCATGAAGCATTTCTCATTGTTAAGGGAGAGATTGTGTTCCTTGCATCTAATCAACACCTTTTCAAGATTCTTCAAAGCCTCTTCAAATGTCACTCCAAATGCTATAAAGTCATCCATATATATCTGATGAAGGGTGCTCCCCTTAATACCACAAACACATAATAGAAATAGAGAAACAATAACAATAATATGCAAGAACAGAAAATTGGCTTCTTATTATCTCCACAAATGTGGAATTACAAACTTTCAGAATTACAATATGCAAAGCCACATGGGCATTCCCTTACAATATTCTGTAGGACAAAGCCTCGAATCAATACTCAGATCTACTACCCAGAACTGCCCTAGACAACACTGCGGGCCTTCTTTATATAGGCATTTTCCACCACCCGAGAAGGTTCCAGAAATTTAGCCCTAAGGGCCGACTGAACTTAGAATTATTTTATTTTTCAATTTATTACATCAAAGTCGGCTCAAAATAACTTTTGAAACCCGAACAAAAATTTTGAAGGAAAATTATTTTCTACCATTTCAGGTGACCCAACTTTTGGAGACCATAAGTCATCACCAGTTGACCCGATTGACTATTATAACCCCATTTTGGAAATGCCACGAAGCGCTCTACAAGCTTGATTGACGCAAGCCCCCATCACCCAAATTTTTGACCTCATTCGGGGCCTCTAAAGCCTTCAAAACTGAGTTCAAAGTTTTTGTACCCTGCTGCCAATACCGAAAATCTTCAATATCTTCAAAACTAGACCTGATCTAGCCATGAAACTTTACTGGCAAGCTGATATGACCGAGATGAACCTCCACATGTAGAAATCAGAACATTCCAAGATTTATGACCAACTTACTAAAAAAAATAGCAAGTTTCCATAAATAGCAGCTCTGCACAAGATAGCCCTTATTGAATACAAAAATAGAAATATTTTTGGATGATGCAAGATTGCTCTTACACCCAGAATGCTCCTGCATCAGACACCCATGGTAATTTGAGAAGTGACCCTGTCATGACTCAGGTGTGCAGAGGAAAACCAAGATGGTTAACCTCCTCCTTTGTTAGCCATGATGAATCTTCAACAGGTCATCCTTTCCATTTGACCAAATACTCTTCATATGTCCTGTTCCTTGTGCTTCTGCCAACATGACTGTCCAGTATGTCTTCAATCTCCTTGATATCTGAATTGGTTGCTGGAATACTCCACTGTGCTGCTGCAACCTCATCTTCAACACCTCCTTCATGATACTTTATCAAATCTGAAATGTTAAACACTGGTGAAATATTCAGCTCATTGGGCAATTCTACCTCATATGCATTTCCTGAATCATGCTTCTTCAGTATCTTACATGGCCCAAACTTCTTCATTTTCAACTTGTTATATGTACCAACCAAAAATCGCTCCTTCTGCAAATGAACCATGACTTCATCTCCAACCTAAAATTCCTTATGCCTCCTGTTCTCATCTGCCTTAGCCTTATACTGCGCATTCATCTTGGTAATATGCTTCCTCACCTCCTCATGGATGTTCTTCAAATGTTCTGCAAAATTCTCAGCTTCAGCACTACTTATTTCTCCTTTATCTATCTTTCTCAACTCAGATGCATTTCTTGGACTACTTCCATATACAATCTGGAATGGTGATTTACCAGTGCTCCTATTGACAGAATTATTGTATGCAAATTCTGCCTGTGATAAAATCAAATCCCATCCTGTTGGCTTATCTCCAACCAAACATCACAACAAATTTCCCAAACTCCTATTCACCACCTCTGTCTGTCCATCAATCTGTGGATGATGTGATGAACTGAACTTCAAATCTGTCTTCAACTTTTTCCACAATGTCCGCCAGAAATATCCAACAAACTTAGTATCTCTATCTGAAACTATGGTCTTTGGCAAACCATGTAGTCTCACTACTTCTCTGAAAAATAATTCTGCTACATGAACAACATCATTAGTCTTCTTGCAGGGAATGAAATGTGTCATCTTCAAAAATCTGTCAACTACTACAAAAATTGAATCATGTCCCTGCTGTGTTCTCGGTAAACCAAGAACAAAGTCCATACTGATATCCTCCCAAGGCTTCTCTGGTACAGGTAATGGCTGATACAACCCTATATTCTGCTTCACTCCTTTCGCCATCTGACATACTCTGCAACTCTGTACAAACTTCTTCACATCTTGCTGTAATTGTGGCCAATAATAATTCTTACCAACCAAAGCAAGGGTTTTATCACAACCAAAATGTCCAGCCAATCCTCCACTATGCTTCTCCTTGATGAGATTCTCCCTCATAGAACTTCGTGGAATGCACAACTGACTCCCTCTGAATAGCATATCATCTTGGATGATAAAATCCAGCCATTTCATCCTGTTTAGAGTAACAGGTTCTATACAAGCTTTCCAAGCTTCACCAAAATCAGGATCCTCTGGATACAAATTCTTGAGTTCCTTGAACCCAACCACCTCAATCTGCATCTCTGTCAGTAATAGTTGCTTTCTGCTAAGAGCATCTGCAACCCTGTTAGACTTTCCACTTCTGTGTTTCAAAATAAATGTATAACTCTACAAAAACTCAACCCATTTCAAATGCCTTTGATTCAACTTTTCTTGACTATTCAAATATTGCAAAGCTTGGTGATCAGTATACAAGACAAACTCTTTAGGAAGCAGATAATGTCTCCACTTCTTTAATGCCTGAACTATAGCATAAAATTCCTGATCATAGACAAAATATTTTCTCTTAGCATCATTTAACTTCTCACTGAAATAAGCAACAGGTTTACCTTCTTGGCTCATAACAGCTCCTATTGCAGTACCACTAGCATCACTGTCTACTTGAAACACCTTATAAAAATCTGGAAGTGCTAAAACAGATTGTTTTGTAACTTTTTGTTTCAACAATTGAAAACTTTTTTCTGCCCCATTAGTCCACTTAAACTCTTTTCTATCCCCTCTCATTGTTTCAGTCAAGGGTCCACAAATACTGCTAAAATTTTTGATAAAATTTCTATAAAAGCTAGCCAAACCATGAAAAAATCTTACCTCAGTAGCACTCCTTAGAGTAGGCCATTCAAGGATAGCCTGTACCTTCTCTGGGTCTATTTTTAGACCTTCTGCTGAAACTACAAATCCCAAATACACTAACTCTTTCTTCACAAAACTGCACTTCTTCAAATTAATCAATAATTTCTCATCTCTCAACTTCTCAAACACTATACGAATATGCATCATATGTTCCTCCAATGTCTTGCTAAAAATCAAAATATCATCTAGGTAAACAATGACAAACTTACCCAGAAATTTTTTCAGAACCTCGTTCATGAGCCGTATGAAAGTGCTCGGTGCATTGGTTAGCCCAAAAGGCATGACTACCCACTCATACAGTCCTTCCTTTGTCTTGAAGGTAGTCTTCCATTCATCTCCTTCTCTGATCTGAATCTAATGATATCCACTCTTCAGATCTATCTTTGAGAAATACACAGCCCCACTCAAACAATCCATAATATCATCCATTCGTGGTAATGGAAACCTATACTTGATTGTGATCTTATTTATTTCTTTGGAATCGGTACACATCCTCCACTCTCCATTCTTTTTTGGTGCTAATACCGTTGGTACAGCACAGGGACTCACACTCTCTCGAATCAACCCCTTCTACAATAACTCATGTACTTGTCTGTTCAACTTTTCACTTTCTGCCAGTGTCATTCTATGTGCTGCCTTGTTTGGCAAACTGGCTCCTAGAATCAAATCCATCTGATGACTAATCTTCTTTACCGGTGGTAATCCATCAGGTACATTATCAGATACAATATCCTAAAACTCATTCAACAAATCTGCAACCTCTACAGGTACATCCTCTACTTCCTCTTTACCAGCTTTTAGAATTAAAGCAAAACACACATGCTCATGCCTCATACCATCTAAGAATTTTCTTCCATCAACAAAAGTTATTCTTGCATTACCACATACCTTTTCTTCGGTCTCCTTCAATAGCTTTAGCTTATGTCGCACTCCATCCTTTGTCAGGGAATAGGTATTCGCACGACCATCGTGTACAGCACATTTGTCAAACTGCCACGGTCTACCTAACAACATATGACATGCATCCATAAAGATGATATCACATAGTACCTCATCTTGGTACCCGCTGATCTTGAACTTTACCAGGCACTGTTCACTGACCATGACCTTGTGGTCATCCTGCACCCAGGCAATCCGATATGGATGTGGGTGTTTCTATCTTTTGAGCCTCAACTTTGTCACCATCTCTTCTGACATTAAATTTTCAGTGCTTCCATTATCAATAATCACATCACAACATTTACCCTCACACTTGTATCTAGTACGAAACAGGCTCCTCCTTTGTTCAGGTTCATTCTCACCACTCAACAAGACTCTTTTGTTAATCAGTGTTTCTCCTCTTTCAGCATCTTCAGAATTTGATGATCTAGCATCTTCATCTACATGTGCAACTCTGGCCTGGCCTTCATTTCTCCTATATGTTCTACCTTGGCACTGAGGACATTCAAATGCCCTATGACCTTCTTCTCCACAGTGAAAACACGTTCCATAGAAGCCTCCTCTTCCTGAACCTTGTCCTCTTCCTCTTCCTCTCTGATCTCTATTATTCTGATCTTGGAAATGATTGGAATTGTTTCCTCTCTGATTCTGGCTACTACTGGCCTCATCCTTCTTTTTTGCATCTTCATTTCGGCCACCATATGATCGTCCACCAGATCTTCCACCACGACCTCTTCCATTTTGTCTGCTCTCAAACTTCTTGTTCAGTTTTTCCTTTACTTTTAGAGCAAACTGGTATGCCTCCTCAATATTGTTCATTCGAACCAGATTCAACTCCTCCTGAATGCTTGGCCTTAACCCATTAAGGTATCAGGCAACTTTCTCCTTATCAGCTTCTGCATGGCCTGTTCTAATGAGGAGTCGATAGAACTCCTCTGTATACTCCTGAACAGATCTTCTTGCTTGCTTCAAACTTTGCATTTTCTTTAGTAGGTCAAGCTCATAATCAACAAGAATGAACTATCGCTTCAATTTATCCACCATCCGATCCCATCTTGTGATTTTATCTTTTCCTCTTCTATTTTGCTCCAATTCAATTTCTTGCCACCAGATCTTCGCATGACCTTTTAGTCTGGCCTTCGCAAATTTGACCCTATCAGGATCCTCAACATCTTCATACTCAAAATATTCCTCACATTCATTGATCCAGTCGATCAATTCCTCTGGGTTAAGATTTCTAGAAAATGTAGGAACCTCAATCTTAGGTCTTTTCCCAATCTTGGAGATCACCCGAAAAAGTCTTTCTTCCTCCTGGTTCATAATTTCAGCTTCTCCTTCTTGATATTCTTCTTCGGCTTCATCCTCGCTTTCATCTCTGACATTAAGATTCATTCCTCTACGAATCTCTTCTTGCAATGCTCGCACTTGTCTCTGCAGCTCTCTAACCTCAGGTGTCACAGCACCAGCTCTTCCGCCACGTTCTCTTCGTGGAGGTATTTTCGTGATGCGCACTGAAACCCTAACCACGGTCTTGGTGCAAACTGCCTCACAGTCGGTGATCTATTTACACACTCAAGAACTTCAGCTCTGATATCACTTGATGAAGGGTGATCCCCTTAATACCACAAACACATAATAGAAATAGAGAAACAATAACAATAATATGCAAGAACAAAAAATTGGCTTCTTATTATCTCCACAAATGTGGAATTACAAACTTTCAGAATTACAATATGCAAAGCCACATGGGCATTCCCTTACAATATTCTGTAGGACAAAGCCTCGAATCAATACCCAGATCTACTACCCAGAACTGCCCTAGACAACACTGCGGGCCTTCTTTATATAGGCATTTTCCACCACCTGAGAAGGTTCCAGAAATTTAGCCCTAAGGGCCGACTGAACTTGAATTATTTTATTTTTCAATTTATTACATCAAAGTCGACTCAAAATAACTTTTGAAACCCGAACAAAAATTTTGAAGGAAAATTATTTTCCACCATTTCAGGTGACCCAACTTTCGGAGACCATAAGTCATCACCAGTTGACTCAATTGACTATTATAACCCCATTTCAGAAATGCCACGAAGCACTGTACAGGCTTGACCGGCGCAAGCGCTTGTCACCCAAATTTTTGACCTCATCCGGGGCCTCTAAAGCCTTCAAAACTGAGTTCAAAGTTTCTGTACCCTGCTGCCAATACCGAAAATCTTCAATATCTTCAAAACTAGACCTGATCTAGCCATGAAACTTTACTGGCAGGCTGATATGACTGAGATGAACCTCCACATGTAGAAATCAAAATATTCTGAGATTTATGACCAACTTACTAAAAAAAATAGCAAGTTTCCATAAATAGTAGCTCTGCACAAGATAGCCCTTATTGAATACAAAAACAGAAATATTTTTGGGTGATGCAAGATTGCTCTTACACCCAGGATGCTCTTGCATCAATATCTCCATACAATCATGTGATATGTCAGCAAAAATACTAATTACAGCCCTCTGGAATGTTTCTGGAGCATTACACAACCCAAATGGTAAGATAGAGTATGCATATGTTCCCCAT